>CM029532.1:40192395-40300046 GCA_017141395.1 Laodelphax striatellus | reverse complement strand
GTGGCGGTGGGCGCCGGCTCGCACATCAGCCTGCCGCAGCCGCCCGCCCCCGCCCCCTTCGCCGCCCTGCCCGAGTGGTATGTCGAGGACATTGCCGAGTTCCTCCTATTCGCACTCCAGTGAGTACATCTCTTACATTTGGTCATCTCCCTTTGCAATTAGATGGATCTTTTGTAAGTTATTAGTATTATAGCAGGATCCATTTAACTTGTCAGAAATCAGCTGATCCGGTAATAATTAAACAGTGATTTCGACACAATAATCAAAAGGCTTAAAAGTCTTAAAGTAAAGGTCTTAAAGACTTTAAGTCTTTAAAAGACCTTTCTAAAGAAGACCTTTCAAAGAATAACTTTTTAAAAGACCTTTTCAATAATCTGCGAGATTCAGCATTTGTAGGTTAAGTATTGTACTGGTGGCCGAGTAAAACATATGTTTTCTGACAAGTTGAAAGGATCCTGCTATACCTTTGGCTTACCAGACCATCGATAAACCAACTCGGTAACTGCTACTCCGAATTCTTTGTTATAAAATTCTTATCTCGTGTAAAATATTTCGCTTGTGATACGTTCCTTTAATAGGGTTAATGATAAATGTAATTCACAACTGAATTCACATAAGTGTAATTCACATCACATATGTGTAATTCACATAATTATTATGCTTTATTGTGGGACTGGGACAGTTCATAGTTGAATTGATTACAAAATAGAACTTGGCTCCCATTAAACCCGAGATTAGTATCAGTCAGGTAATATTAGTATTTTGTAGGTAATTAATTGTTCTACACAATATCTCTTAAACTGTAGTTATTGAATGAAGTATTATTATAAAATATAGGGTGGCAAAGAAAGTGTAATGTGTTTTCGTTTGACTGAAAGCAAAGCTTATCAACCTTTCCTTCCAGTAATGGTCTTTCTTCTTCAAATAACAGTTCTTCAATGTATTTGATCGAGTTAGAGTACTCGAGGATTTGATCGATTACAATATTGTTTTTCAGATCCACTCCAAGTGTACCCAGTGATAGCGCAGAGCAACGTAATCTTGTGGCTTCTGGTGGCTGTTTGCTCATCACACTGCTTCAAAAATCAAGTATCTGGTATGCGGATCATTGAAGTGCTCTACGTTTCCGCAATCCTGGCGTTCAAACACGAACTGAAGTACGCTGCATTACAGGATCATGGCTCATCCCATTTGTGAGCAGTACCTGCCATCGTTTCTCATGAAATTCTACACAGGTTAATTAATGTGCTATTAATATTCTCATTTTTCATTTATTTGTTCCTTACATCAGTTCAACTCTACCTAACTCGTTCGTCAAAGTTCATCAATTATGATTTGCTGCTTGCATCTTGCTTCGATATTTTAAGTTAATCTTGAATTAATATAATAACAAATATCTTGCTATTACTCTTACAATTATTATTATTGCTTGTACTTTGCTTTCTTTGATATCTCTTGAGTGGTTTAACTTGCTGTTTTGTTATTTTTCTTTCTTTTATTACTGTACCTAATTTATTACTTTCTATTTTTCTTATTGTTTTTGTTTTCAATTATTTTAATTTGTATGTATTTTACCAGCTGCATTTACTTTAACTGGTGTATAATGCCGTTGAATTTTAATAAATGAATAAGTAAAATATTCAAGTGAAATGATTACATTACTTGGTTGGCATCAAGTATGGCAGCATCGAACTCATTTACTGTAGATGGGTAATGATATTTATAATCTTTTTCGCAGATGTTGAAACCACTGGGTCAAGTTCGGAATTCTTCGACAAGTTCACCATTCGCTACAACATCAGCATCATCCTCAAAGGAATGTCGCACAAACCAATGCATAGACAAGCAATTGTCAATGAGTCCAAGTAAGAAAATTATCATTTTTTTAATACAATGTGTTTTTCTTGTCTCGCGAGTATCCTTAATTCATTTTTTGATTATTATCAATTACTTTTTTCGACCATTGAGTTCTTCTACTTGATTTCAGTTTTTTTTTAAATGCAGTATCATTATATAATGTGAGTGAGTTTCGCCACCTTGATACGGGACTTTCATTGTACTGGTTCTCCTTTGTATCGACGCACATGTGGGACTTGCTTTTGTTGATGCTATTAAAAATTATCGTAGGAAATTGTATTAAAACATTTAATACATTTTTTTATCGTATGGCTTTTTATCGGTGGGGAGGTTCCACCTCACCTAATTGCACAATTTTTTTGTGTCGGTCACCCATCCGAGAGCGGACTTGAATGTTTGTAGCAATCGCTCATTTAATACATTGTAAACGTTTGTAACATTGTAAAAGTTTAATACATTGCATATTAAGCAATATTGTTGGAATTTTGAATAGGGTATTATGATATTGTGATAAAGAATGTTTTTGCAAAGTTCATGCAAATCACTCTTATATTTCTTATTTGAAATGTGCTGTGAGTATCGTATTAGTGCTGTTAATCTTAAATTGAAAGAATTTGATTTTGAAGATTTTTTGGGACTTATAAGTTGAAAATTCAGTGTTGGACTTAACCTGTAATGTTTTCCATATTTCACATTAGGGAAAACTAGATGATTCGGCGAGGCGGAACACCCGAAAGGGTCTCTCCGCCAAAAAAGCCATAAGCTTAATAATAACTCTTATAAAAAGCCATGTATTTCAAAAATCCATTCAATTAATTATTATTCTGTAGGATGACATTCGATGAAATATCTTGTACCCATGAGATGAGAGATGGTACAATTCAATGTACTATTACGATAGAATCAATAGTACAATTTGATATAGTATGTAAACAAGTTTTTTTTTATCTACCTATCTATTTTTTTAGTTTATCTATCTATTCTTATCTAAAATTCATAATCAAACATTCCACTTAATTTTTTTGAATTACCTACTTGAAATCGCTGATTTCCTTTTACAGATCTGGAAACCAGTTTGTCAAGTTCATCAATATGTTGATGAATGATACCACATTCCTTTTGGATGAGAGTTTGGAGTCACTCAAGGTGAGATGAGCGACTTCTTTAGTAACTTTATTGTTATTAACTCTATTATAATAGTGCTTTTCATCCTTGAAGACCCCTGAGCACAGAGACAGTCCACCACCACTTTCTGAGCTAGCAAATCACACGCCTGCAGCGAATACTACTACAAAATTCAAATAGTTCATTATTATAGGACTACTATTGATATTATGGTGCTTTCGATCCTTATAGACCCCTGGTCAGCTTATTACGAAATCCAATCGGAATGCCCGGCAATGTTGTCATATTGGGTGATGTTTTATCATCCGGGCACTTATACTTATAAGATCGAAATATCAGTCTGCTATCATGACTCGGTGTGTTAACTTGAATTTGTGATTCGCTTGCTTGGAAATTTTTCGGAGTACAGTTGTCACCAGTAACAGGATATCTTCAAAGATAAAAAGAACCAAGTTGCTGAATCAAGTCTCCACTTTTTTGTTGGATTTTAAAGTTTGTTCAGATCCTTCTTATAATTCAAACTAGTTAATATCATTTTCCATTTGTATACTTCCCACCTTCTCTAAACGCTTTCGAACTTATAATGATCATAATCGAATATGTCAAGGTCATTATCACCAATTTTACAGAGAATTCATGAGGTGCAAGAGCTGATGAGCGATACTGCTGCATGGAATGCAATGCCCACAGAGCAACAGCAAGTCCGCAACCGACAGTTGAATGCAGACGAGCGTCAGTGCAAGGTTAGTATCGTTTCAATCCTATTCCCATTCCCAATTTGTATTTTTTTATTTTATTTATTACACAGCTGTCCCAAGGCGAACTTCATGCCTTCTTTTTTAACTGATGTCCCCTCTCCCCTCTACTCCCACAAATGTCCCCCTTTCATTTTTCCCTCAAAGAATGTATCATCTCAAACAATTTCCCTCATTCATAGTTCTAAAATCACCCTCTTTCCACACAATTGATTCCATCATGTGAAACCCCATGTTAAGTTCTATTCCTACCCCCAAATATCCTCTTCATGGATTCCAATCTCTTTCCCCATCAAATGTCACCCCCCATCTTCTAGAAAAAACAATTTCTTTTTTTAATTTCTTCTATTTTCAATTTTTTTTACAATTATATTTATTTCTTTTATAATTTTTTTTAATTATACTGATATCGTATAGTTCAATTCATATTATTTGAAACACAAATACGTTTGATGCGAACTCATTCTTAATAACTCATGATGATTCTGGCGATGAAAGAAATAAAAAAAAATAATTGAGCAGCAGAAAACCTAGTACAAAAAGAAATGGTTCCGGGAGCGGGGTTTCGAACTCCCCACGAACTCTAGGTCGCCTAGGCCGAAACGCTGTATGCTTTTACTGATCACACGGAGCGAGATAACTTGCTAATATGTTTCTGGATTTTTCTGACTCTTGAATCACGATCATCTTTCCCGTTGTAAACTTGATGGCAGCAAGTTTGGCAAAACGTATAGGTTTGTAAAATTTTTGATAGGTTAGGTCATTAATGTACTAATTAATTATTTAATTATTATTATAAGGGAGTTTTCTTATATTTTAATATAGCGCATATTATGTTAACCAATTGTGTAACAATTCAAACTAATTCCAAAATTATCTAAATCGGTTCCAGCCGCTGTTCTCGAGTTATAAGCGAGCCATGTACAGACATCTCAACTCTCTTCTTATTAATATGGATTATTATTTTATTTATTTATTTCTATTTTTTTCATTTTATTTTTAGGATGTAAGATTTAATGTTTTGTCACCCATAACTTGTTCTCAAACATTGTTTGGAGAATTTCCAATATATTTCTGAAAAATATATGTACATTGATTAGCACAATTATGTGGGAAATGGTGGTTAAGTTAGCAGAAGCTTTAATATAAGATGGGAGTCCAATCTCTAGTGGAGCGATCAAATCTGCAACTGCAACTCGGTGAAAAACAATCTGTAAGTCAATTCAATTTCAATCATACAATTATAATGATACACTATATAACATATAATTTTAATTATACTATATGTATAGTTCAATTATACAGGGTGATTTAAAGGAATACCGCAACTTTAAAAAATTTGTATTTAATGAAAGAAACATAATAGATCCTTCTGTTATACACCATTACAAAGAGTATTCAAAGAATTTTTTTCACTCACGAACAAGTTCGGAGATGTTCAATATACCCCCCTCCAGACATTTGAGCAATAGCAACCCCAAAACCTCCTTCAAACTCGTTCCACACTCTGTAGCATATCAGGTGTAAACGGTGGATGCTGCTACTGTTATTTTCTTGTTTCAGGTTGTCGATATCCATCACGTGATGATTTGAAAGCTAAAGAAGCAACTGGCAACTTACGCAAACTTGCGCGCCATGATCTGCTAAGCAGAGAGGTGTAAGAACAGTTTCGAAAGGGCCTGAGTTGATTAATTATCTTCAAGTATCTGGAATGGGGCTCTGAATGGTGTTAACATTTATCTCTTGAACTTTCATTTCAGTCTTCCATACAAATTTTAATACTGCTTTAATACTCTTATGTATATTGATAATATATCCTTTACCTTTCTGTCGTTATTGCCTGCTTCCAAAAGGAATAATACAACAGGAACAATCGAATAAAATAAAATAAATAGAACAACAGGGATAATTATATTGTGTAAAAACATAAAATTATGGCTAAATATCAATTATATTTGGTATCTGTTTACTGTCACAGATCTTGGCCTTGACTCCTCACCGCGAAACAGGTCGACATATGTTCCACTATTTCAGACGGTTGACATCAAGGAACCGTTCTTGAGACCAGAATTAGTTGAAGACTGTCAGCTGGTGTTCAACTTCACTTTGCAACAGCTTTGTGGCCCCAAAATGTAAGTAGTCTCTCATATTTAATCATTCTGTTTTGAAAATTATTATTTTGAATTCAATATCTGAAAACTCTTCCCAAGATGAGTAAACTTGATTTTGAAATGATTTAACAATTGAAAGTTTATTGTGTGCTGCTTTCCTATTGTACTGTAATAAAAATTGAACAACATCAAAGAGATATATTTATAATCTTATCTTTAATAGAAGGTGTGGTAATCATAATCTCAACTGAGATATTATTGATAGTAGAGTGAAAGCACAGAGTCAGATTTTCTTAAAACCAGAGAGGCACATAGTTACAAAGCTTCTGCAGTCAAACGATAGAATTATTTCAGGAAAACGGAGTATTATGATATAGTTTCTTGAGACCAGTATTATTATAACCGTTCTTGAGACCAGAATTAGTTGGAAGACTGTCAGCTATGCTCAACTTCAATTTGCAACAGCGTTATTTTTCATTTGACCATTCTTTGACTCCTGACTTACATTTTTAAGACTTTGAGAAAGTGTTTGCAAAAAAGTATGTTAAAGGTTGTCTTCGACTACTTATAATTAATTATTGGAGACTTATCTTCACAGACATTTGTGTAACTGACACTGATGCTTTGTCTATCTCAGCTAGCTCTAGCTCAGATTTATAATTGCTTCAGATTATTATATTATTATGGTATAGCGGCAGTTTATGAGACAATAGGCGTTTTTTAAACAGCTAGAATTGACAGGTTTCCACGTTTCCTGAGAAGTATCCAATACTTCGAGCTTTTCTTGAATTGCAATACATATGTTGCATTAGAAAAGATAATACAGAAGTAAAATGAACAGATTTCTTAATTTTGTGTCAAAAAAATAGATTAAATAATGTAGTTCTCTCTAAAATCAACATAATTTTCAATATTTTACCGTTTGAGACCTAACCTACATTTTCAAAACCTTGATCTCTTTATTTTCAGGTAAAAATTTGAAAGTCCAGCAGCCAGAGTAAGTACGGCTGGGAACCGTTTAGACGCTTATTGTGGGCAGGTGGTTTGAGCATCTACCTTCATCTTGACTGTGATCAATCTTGCTGCTGCTATTGCAGCTGATGAGGTTCGTTTTCAGATTCCAATATTTATTCAATTGTCTATTATTGTATCGATTTCTTATCACTTTAAATGCAGATAAATAATTATCTACGAGTAATAAAATGCATTTTCTTGAATTTTTCATCAAGATGACGTTCCTATACGAAACATATTTGTTCTTATGAACTATTAGGCTAAGAAAATATTTTCGGAGAAATGGACGGATACCATTAGGCTACATTTCAAATGAATTTTCTTCGTCTTATGCCTTATTTTTATGTATCCTACAAAACGAAATTCAGCAGTGTAAGGTTTGCAAAGCGTCTGGAAACTCAATTGGCCCCTCATCCTATCCATATCATAAATTGATGGTGTTATCGAATAGACTCTTCAAACTCCAATTTCTATTATGTGACTTTTGAATGCATGACGCCTCTAAAATATCCTAATATAATTGTGTGATTGCAGAGATCGTTCCGGAAAGAGCTTTTCGACGATGCCGCTCTGCGAATTGAACGCACTCTCATCAAGACAAGCACTGATATAGAGAAGTTTAGGAATTTGATACAACGAGCAACTGAGATAGCAATACAGAATATTAAGCGTGAGGTCGACTACAACGATGCTCCTGATGGATTCAGAGTGGAGTCGATGAATACTTTATTTGTTGCCAAGTTAAATTTCTCAAGGTAGTGGCGTTATTTTTCATGTGATTCTCTTTCTAGGAATTTCTAATCTCTAGCGTGTGATTTCATTATTTTGTAGATTCTCGTGGTTGACAAAACTTTTCCACGTCATCATATTGAAAAGTGATTTCATTGTGGAATTTGAATATTCCATCAGTTAGTTTATTATTTCTTCTCATACGTTAATTCATTTCATAAATCCTTGACAAATAGTTCAATAAAATATGAAATTCAAACTTCAATGACTTGGGAGACGAGGAATTAGAAAACACTTGATTATATTTTTGTAACTTTCTTGAAGCAAAAATGAATATATAAAATAACTCTCGACCAACATCTTGAAAATAATTATTATAGAATTGAAAACCCTGATGACTTGCGAGAGTAGCATACAGTAATTGCAGGCGCTTTAGCTTTCTTATAAATAGAAGAATTTACTAATTCGAATACAACCTGATTCTTGGAACCCGTCTTGGGCTGAAATCCTGGTTTTTCTTCTCTAATTATTTGTGAAGCAACGATTAGAATAAATCAATTTTCGGCCAGAGATTCTGTCCCTTATCGTTTCGTATAAAATAAAATGGATAGTAGTTCTTGTTGTAATTGATGTTTGTGGTTCAGATCCTCTGATGGACACCCTGATGGACGATCCAGTCCTGCTGCCGAGTGGAAAAGTGATGGATCGTTCAGTGATTGTCCGGCATCTGCTCAATTCGTCCACTGATCCGTTCAGCCGCCAGCCTTTGTCTGAAGACATGCTCAAGCCAGGTGAGTAAACTCTGCTTAAACTATTTCTATTGAGAATTTTACTTGACACCAGTCCTAGCTTCAACTATTTTAGGAATCGACGTTAATTTGGAGGATAGTAGATTTTTTATTCTTATATAAATTAATATCCTTTTTAAAATCGAGAGTTTTTAGCACAAACATTATAGTTTTGTAATGATCTGTCCATAAATTTGTCAATCAATGTCTTTTCAGTTTCTGAAGACATCACTTCACAATAGTTGAGAGTGGTTAAAGTCCGTGAGATAATACTTTTTACATGGAGAGGGGAAATCGAGTTCTCCTTCCATAGTGTGTAGCGAGAACAGAAAAGTGGAGAGGAATGAGCAAGATGCGCACAATTGGATGCGCCATGTCATTTCGTTAATCAAGACTCACAGTAAAGTAGGGGGAATGTAATTAGTGAAGGACAGAGCATCGGGCCTCTCTGTCTTTGAGAAAGAGTCATGTAAAAAGAAATATCTCACGGACTTTAGTTTCAAAGCTTTACTTTTCACTGTGCAGATGGCTCAGGAGACTACATTGAGTAATGTTAGTGTTATAGTTTGTGTATAGTTCAATAAATATATTTTCTGACATTACCGTTTGTATTTCATATAATCGAGTTTGCCGAGCAACTATTTGAGGTTAGGAACCAACATTTACTTGTGTAAGGCATCCACTTGAGTGGGGAATGTTCATAAATACCGCCATACTACATGACTATTGTTATTAATGAATAATAATTCATATAAGTTATTATTTAAGAGTAGCCTACTAGCTTTAATTCAATCATGTGTTAAAAGGCTCTTATTCAGTATCAGGAAGAGTACTCTGATCAGGGATTTTGATAAGGGTTTTTGGAACCCTCAGTCATCTAAGTAATAATCCTTTTTATAATGTTATTTCATGTCTGTTCTAATCTAATCTATTGAAATGTTTCCAGCTCCTGAACTGAAGCAACGCATCGAAGCCTGGAAGCAAGAGAAGTGCAAAAACAGCGATTCCTTGTAACGACAAATCAAGAAGGTGAAACGTGTATTTGATGATTCAACTGAAAAAAATGATGAACTATACAAACGAATTTGATCTCGTTTAAAACTGCGACAATACATTGGAAATTAGAAAGTTTCATTCAAATACTAAACTGCGATGTGAACGTTGTTGCATTATTTTTTGTTGATGCTTTCAATGTTCCGATTGAATAACACTTGATGTTTCTCTTCTATCAATACTGTTGGTTTCGTTGAAAATGTATATTAATGTGTCGATTCAGCTTCTTTCCAATGAAGTTGCAGATTAAAATACACAAAGTCTTTCAAACACTCTCGAGGCGGCAATGGCAATTCTTATAAATAGATTAAAGTTAGAATTTTATTTGAAACTATATGTGAATTATCGGTGTGCGAACTCGTAAGTCATATTTTTATTAGATACATCATCAAGACTCCTCTTAATTTTCTTGTGGGAATATTTCATATAAGTTCGTAGAGATAATATTTCGATTCAGCAATGATAAATTTTTCTACTTGACCGCTTCTTTATGTCGAAGTATATTACGGTTAGAATGGAACGTCACTAACAACTGCTTGCTACATGTCATTTAATAGATATTCTCTACTGTAGATAATTGATGTTGGTTGATCGATAAACTCGATCGTTTTGTTCACTGCTAGCCTCATGTAGAATCATTCTAAATGGATAATGAAAATTTATTAAGTCTCAAACGGTGTCTTCAGCCACTATATTTGCTCGAACCACGCATTTAATGCAATAAATTTTACCAAAAATGTCTTTTCATTTATTATTATCAGAGTAAATTATATTATTATAATTTTTGTATTATTTGTCTTTTTACTAGGAAAATCTTTCATTTGTTTAAGTCTTTAGATTACTGTTCTGGCACCCTCTTTTATTTGAAAAAAAAGACACGTCGAAATATTATTTTACTCAATCTGCGATTCTACTCGAATTGACTTTCTCGTCCATTTTACAAGTAATATTGATAAAGTTTTATAATAATTATTGATATCGCTACCATATGTGTATCGTTCGTAGATATTCGTATTATGTTACTACGGATTAATTATCCCGATACATTGAAATCCAAAGTATTTTCGTGTTACTTTCGTAATTAAATTAGATGTTGATAAATTTTTAATATGATATTCGTCAAATTTCAACAACTTACTTTCATTGACCACATCAGAATTCACCAGCCTACTTCATTTAAATACTTCACTCGAGTTCCGTAAACTATAATTTGAGATGATTGCACTTCTAGAAGCCCTTGAGGTTGTACATATAGCATTCATGTTTCAAGTCCAAAATATTTATATTGCGTTAGTGGTGGTATTAGAAAACAATAGAAACTCATTAGAATATGAGGTAAAACTCGCACGATTTACTTCTGGGACTAATATTTAATTTTGCTACCTACTGCCTTACCTTATTGCTTCAGTTAATTAAGATGATTCCATTTATTTATTTTTTTTGTATTTTTTAAATCATGGTTACATTCACTTGTTGAATTTTCCTTAAATTTTGTTTACAAAGACACGGAAGATGGTCCTATTTCTTATTAAATTTTATTATAGTATAGTATACAGAATAAGAATTGAGTAATTCCTTGCTATAACTACGTGTTTCTCAAGCTCTCATGGCTGTTATTGATTTATTTACTGAATTTGTATTCTGATTCAGTTTTTGATCACGTTAGTAAGTTAGTATCAGAAAATATTCTGTTTCTTGTTTCGAAATTTCTGTTCTGTTTCTGTTTCGAAATTTTCACTTAGCAAGCCTTGGTTTTCTGTCTTCAGTTTATCTGGGCGGAATTAGGAGTGAGTAGGTGGACAAGGAACGTGCTTCAATTTTCAAGTTGTACATAACAGAAGATAATCTTTTTTTAGTGCATAGTTGATTTATTACTATTGAAAAATAATGTGTACGGAGAAAGAATTACAAAAATTTAATAAATGATTTATGAATTGTTTGTATTTATGTTAATTTTTACTGTTCCTTTCTAAAGATCTCTTCCTATACAATTGAAAAAATTTTATGGATAATATTATGCTCTCACTGATTTTATATTATAGGAGGTAACAGAAAAAGATTACAATCCGGTTTCATTAGTCGTTCAATCTAGTGACAAACAGAAAAATTTCAATTGCATATTACGGAATTGATTGTGATATCTTAGAACTTGATGCTGATTCTCATTTGACTTTAATTAATTATTGATAATTTATTATTCAAATTCGTTGAACCTTCGCTGACCAGATTTCAACTACTATGGATGAAACTACGGTAGCCTATCTATATTTGAGACTATGTTTTATCTGTGATGAGCTATTTCTCCTGATAAACATTGAATATAATATTGCATGTCCCTTTTTTTTACTTTGTCGAGTTGAATTATTAAAAATTTCATTGAAAAACAACTTTTTTTAGGCACGGATGGTTCTGTAGTATGTTACATACAAGTTCTTTTCAACATAAATATCGGGGTACCGAGCTCTGCTCGGGGGTGGGCCTACAAAGGCACAGGAATGGAAATTTTAAAGGAAAAAAAATGAAATTAAACAATTTTTCAAGTACAGCCAGCAATCTTATACACTGAATCATCATTGCACTATTAAAAATCAATCTCAGCTTTCGAAATATTATGAATAATCGAGTTTGAATGCATATCATTTGAAAAATCGTAACTTTATATAAAATTTTGCTTCATAGAAATAATATGGGTTGATATAGTAGGATCATTTTAACTTGTCAGAAAACAGCTGATATAACGTCAGTAAACGATCGTAACATCAAGCAGCTTTTTTCTGACAATTTAAAAATATTCCTGCTACAACAATTTTTAGCTCAGCTGTTTTGATGAACTCTTTGACGATTTTTCCCTCAAATAAATATACACAGCAGGATCCAATTCAACTTCTGTTATAAATCAGTTGTTTCCAAAAGAGCGATATCGCAATACTTAACCTACAAATGTTGAATCTCGCAGATTATTGAAAAGGTCTTTCAAAAATTTATTCTTTTGAAACGTATTTAAAAGGTATTTTAAAGACTTCAAAGGTCTTTAAGACTTTTTAAGCCTTTTGATTACTGTGTCGAAGTCACTGTTTAATTATTACTGGATCAGCTGGGATTTGTGACATGTTAATTGAATCCTTCTATAAAAAACAGATCACAACTCATGGCTAACTTTCATGCCTCAAATTTAATAATAACAATATGTACAATAATATGGAATATTTTCAAAATTTCTAATTTTTTAATTTTCTATAGATAAATAAAAATCAGAAATAAAAGGGGAATAGGAGTGAGCTTTATGTGTTTCGATATTTTTCTCAATTCTAGTAATGGAACCGCTAGTTTTACCAAAAAAGTTAGTGTAGTTGTGTATAGCAGGAGCCAATTAACTTGTCATAAATCAGCTGATCCAGCACAATTAAACAGTGATTTCGACACACAATCAACAAAAAGGTTTGAAAACTAAAGAACCTTTAAAGTTTTGGAAAGACCTTTAAAGAAAGACCTTTCAAAGAATAACTTTTTTGAAGACCTTTTCAATAACTATGAGATTCAGTATTGTGGTGGTTGAAGTATTGTGGATATTGCTCTTTGAAACAGCTGATTTCTGGACAAGTTGAATTGATCCTGCTATATTTCACGAGTGATCATGTGATTGAAATGCATTGTCTCAGCAGCTGAAATAATCTTTGTCTCACCCCACAATCACCGCTCATTAAAGAGATATTAGACTTGTTTTTCCCGCGCTTATCTACGGCGCCCAAAGTTAAAGAAAGCCAGTACTATAGAAAATAGCAAGAACTCAAACGGCGATGGAAAGAAGTATACTGAACGTAAGGAGGCTTGATAGAGTTAGAATACATCCATCATATTTGATAACAAATTGACGATGTACTGAAGACTATCAAGACTTCTGAAGTGGAAGTGGGCAGGTCACGTCGCTAGATTTTGGAGGATGGCAGGTGGACTAACTTTGTAGCTTCCAGCTGGAGGAGAAGGAAATTTTGTTGACGACAAGGAAGATGGAAGACGAAGATGGAAAGTGACAGGGGATATGGGCAGTGTATGCAAAAGATAGAGATAGGTGGAGGAACCTGGGAGAGGCCTATGTCCAATAGAGGCACCTGGTTTCATAAATAAAATTATAAGAACATTTTTGCATTTTATTTTCTTTAATCTTGTCCTATTAATGGAATTTGACTAAAAGCTAGATAATTCAGTGAATGTTATATAATATTTTCAGTCGATAAGATGTTCAATCTTTCTACATATTATTCTGTATTATTGTATAGTGTTGGGCCAGTCATTTTTATTATTATTATTAATATTATTATTATTATTATTATTATTATTATTATTATTATTATTATTATTATTATTATTATTATTATTATTATTATTTCTGACAAGTTGAATTGGATTCTGCTTATATTTCACGAGTGATCATGTGATTGAAATGCATTGTCTCAGCAGCTGAAATAATCTTGTCTCACTCCCACAATCACCGCTCTCACTCTTTCTTATCATTTACAGCCGACGGAAATTTGTTTCTGCTGTCAGCTGATTCCTAAAGGATCGGTTTTTCCTTTTTAAGGTCCTTCAGCGAGTTATCCCAGGGATGAGACCCGGCGCAAACTAATTTTTGTATCACAAACCTCCTATATTCCAAATTTTGTCAAAATCGTTAGAGCCGTTTTCGAGATCCGTTGGACATAACTGACATAACTTACATAACTTACATAACTTACATAACTTACATAACTTACATAATCCTTTTATAAACATACATACAGAAATTGCTCGCTTAATATAATAGGATAAACATACAGAAATTGCTCGCTTAATATAATAGGATATTTCATGTCCCTAAATTTTTAATCTCCAAAACACCTTTCTGGGTATATTTGTGAAAATCAAGAATCTTTGCTTTATAGAAAACATATAATTATAAATTCAGTATTTTGAATGAGTTTGTTTTATACTGGCGATTGCATTACGCAATAAATATAAACGCAATTACGCAATTAATATTTTTTTATTAAACCATAGATATCACTTGCATTATAAGTATGATAAAGCCATGAATGGTGGAGCATTCCCCAGTTATGAAACTACAGCCTGCAAGAGGCCGTGAGTGTGGAATGGGTTCGCTTAATCGGTTGCAACTCACTGTTTTTTCGTTCGTATGAGTGCCTAAGCGAGCCACTTGGTTTAATTAATGACAGATGTGTATTTGAGGAATAATTACAAATTACTGGTACAGTTTAGTACCCACATGTCCGACCATGTGCCCGGTTTATGCATATGAATATTTCTAATGTTTTCCGTTGATTACAGTACAGATGTAAAAATTGAACTTTTCCATTTGTTTAAAAAACTTGCACTTTTTAGAATAGTCGACTACTGTAAAATAATTTTTGTACTGTAGACTTTTGAATACAGTAATTACATGATTGAGCAGCACTGTGTGTACTTATGGACTATATAATAAATACTAAAATAGCTTAATAATAGAATTGTTGAAAAGTAGCTCACAAACATCAGCGCGCTCAAGAGAGTGAGAGACAGAGAAACAACCTGGGGAATTGAAGCTTGGTTATCATTGAATCAAATGTAAAAATGTCTGTTTTCAAATAGCATCGTATTTGATAAATATTCAGCCAAAATATTCCAGTGACTTATAAAATCAAAGCTACGATGTTTAAAAACGCTTCGGTTGTCTCTTCAAGAGAAAAGAAACAAGGTAATTTTAATTTGGTCTATCTTTCCAAAAGCATTTCCTTTCCAAAAGAGGTAGAATGGAGTACTGATATAAAATATGATGATGAACGTAAATAGATGAGATAACGGAAGAATATAAAAGTGTAGGTCTAATGTTGTGTAATTGAATTAAAATATTGTTTGTATTGAAATAGTTCCAGTGTCTCTAAATAATAACTTTTTTTACTCGCGACATTGATTGTTGCATGAAGCGTGAAGTTCAAACTGAGGAGTAGCTCATAGACCTGATCAGCGCGCTCTAGGTGAAGGAGAGTGATCAACCTGGGGGGATTCTAACCATTGTGAGATAGGAACAAAACACGATTTTGAGATTGAACTCAATTAAATCATTAAGGTATCATCAATACTTTATTGCTATCTATTACTTGGTGGTTTCAAGGTGTTTTAATAAATGTATTAATTGGATTAAAGTATTTTTATCAGAATTTTCGTTATCTTGTTGCTAGACTCTTCGTGAAGGTTATGATGTTTGGAGTTTGAACTTCAATCCCCCCAGGTTGTTTCTCTGTCTCTCACTTGAGCGCGCTGATGTTTGTGAGCTACTTCTCAATAGGGAATACTGTGTAGGACAGATGAGTGGACCAGCTGTGCTGTGACCTGGCCTGGACCAACGAGCTAGAATATAGTAAACCATATATAAATGGTGGTTTACTATATGGCCTGGACCACAGATAACGTAAATCTAAGATAGATTTACGTTAACTGTGCCTGGACCATAACCAACTCTAGGAACAGACCGCAACCCTCAAACAAAATGGCCGAACCATTTTCCATCTCAGCATTCAGCCACAGACAGTATACTAGTTAGTCTATGTATGATTCAGCATAGGAAATCCCGTGTTAAAGTGCAGACGACACAAATCAGCTGTTTTGAGTCCCTTTTTTTATCGTTTGCATTTTTAACGGGATTTCCTATGCTGAGTTGGAAAATGGTTCGGCCATTTTGTTTGAGGGTTGCGGTCTGTTCCTACTTCTCAGAGTTTGTGATGCCTGAAGCGTGGTTATGTTTGTCAGCTCCCTGCCTGGACCTGAGTCACCTGAGTGAGACTAACCTAATAACAGTTCACCGTTTATTCCTAATTATGAAATTTGCATATTTCGAAGGTTAGCTCTTCAAGCAAGTATATTTTATAAAGTTTATATACTTCTTTACTACTATCTGCAAATAGGCATAGGCGATTTCAAATTTCTGTTCAAATATTAAGATCAAATTATGCTGTTTTCATTAGGGCAGCCAAAATTCTTCCTGGCCTAGCCGATGTTTCATTAGTAAACTTCATGGATACTCAAGTAAGTTCAATCATAAGGATTATTAACTATTTCTGTAATCCTATTATCCTGAAATTCTAGAATCCTATAATTATGATTATTCAATCATTATAGTTAGTTACTTGTGTTTGTGTAGCCCAAATTACTCACGCCGATCGGGAAGCAAGGGTAGCCTAGTGAAGTTGAGGGCTAAAGGATTCATGTTGGAGCATTTAAATTCTGTCTACCTCTATTTGTACTAAGCGTGGACATGGGTTCGATTCCAATTCAGTCTAGTATTTTCAATTTTTGGTGTAGCTGATCTGGCACACAATTACTGTTCCTCATTACTTATGCAAAGGTCATAGAATATATTGGGTATCAACACCAGCAATAACAAAATTGGAAACTAAATACTGTACGATCAGCTTGCTGTCTATTGCATGCACAATCTATAGGTCAGGGTCTGGTCAGACTGGCTGAATGAGTACTCCAACGAGAAAATGGACGTGCCCATTGTTCTGCAGTCAGCATTTGAAGGTCGAAGTGAATAATGGCCAGTGGCCACCTTAAGCCGGGTTTTTCGTTAAAGTGGCGGGATTTCGTTACTCAGGCTCCGCAGCCGATCCCGACACGGATCACAAGATGCCGGCGGATCAAATTCGGTGTCTGGCACCCTATCGTTCTTCGAATGTGTTATCAAGTCAAATTGATAACATCGAATTCCGGAACAATAGTGAGTATATTAAAGGGCTTTGAAACCGGCGAATTACAATGAATATTCGAATAAGTTTTGAACGAGATTCTGTTGTACCATGTATACACCCGCTGGTGTGTATACATGGCCTTCAGCGCAGTGATGGGATGCCCAGATCGCGAATTTGTCCGCCATCTTGGCTGGTCGTGTCGAGGTTCCGGCTGCGAGGTCATAGTAAAATCCTCACCCTAAGGTGGCCATGAGTGAATAGACGTTGACAAAATCATTCTGATCGGTCAATGTAGAAAAGGTTAAGGTCAATTCACACATGATCCGACACGACGCCGATCCAACTTCTCATTTTTGTTCTGCGCATGCGTCAAATTGGTTCATGTCCATCATTTTTGACGAATACTCGTTCTGTAGGTCTAATCTCACTAAATCTGATTTTACAGAAGGAAGCCGAGCATTCGTCAACAACAATGGACATGGACTAATCAGAGCATTGGGCTGTTGACACATGCGCAGAACGAAAATGCCAAGTCGGATCATGTGTGAATTGACCTTTACTCCGACGACCAACTCGTACGATCTGCTCGCCAAACGACCTACTCGTCACTCGCATCCAGTCTGACCACGGCCTAAGCTCAATTCACACTCACACATGACCTATGCGACGCCGATCTGGCGGCAGCATTTTCGTTCTGCCCATGCGTCACCAGCCCAATGCTCTGATTGGTCCATGTCATAGACTAACTATACTTGTTGTCTGTGTCCATGTCTTTTGTTGTTGACGAATACTCGGCTTCCTTGTATAAATTAAGATTGATTCTTCAACAACGATGGATATGGACCAATCAGAGCATTGGGTTTGTGACACATGCGCAGAACAAAAATGCTGCCGCCGGATCGGCGTCGCGTCGGTGATGTGTGAACTGACCTTTAGTGAGAAAAGATTTCATGAGATTTGCAATTTTAGTAATTATTT
The DNA here is from genome assembly GCA_017141395.1 of Laodelphax striatellus. Lineage (NCBI taxonomy): Eukaryota > Metazoa > Arthropoda > Insecta > Hemiptera > Delphacidae > Laodelphax > Laodelphax striatellus. The sequence goes on along the minus strand of CM029532.1, from coordinate 40,281,915 downwards.
AGTGGCAGCACTTTTGTATTTTCTCAGAATTTTTTTCTGGTTACTAGTAGAAGAACAATCAAGAATTAATTTTGAGGGGAAAGCCCTAATTCATTAGGTTATTGCATGATGTTTGAAAGAATAGGTTGAGACAATTAAATGTGTTGTGAAATTCTTCTAAGGGTTAAATTTCAAGGATTTCTAGCTAGAAAAATATCAAGCTCACATTGTTTTGACGTCCCTTTCTTCCTGTCATCAATTCTGATGATGTCCAACAACAGGACAAAACAGTTGTCACATTTTTTCTATTATTTCCTCATCCAAAACTCTTCAAACTAGACATTTTCCATTTGGGTTATATGGTTCACTATTTGATCATAAAAACGGGGTTCTCAAACAAAATGTAATCTGCTCTTGTATTAATTTCTATTTCTTTGTTACAGTGTAATGAATCTTCAATGGTATTCTCTAATAGTGAAAGCTAAAGTTGGAATTAAGAACTTGTGAGTACTGAGTTGAATTTTCCTTGCAATTATAACTAGATTGGTCATTATATCAAACAGCAGGATTCTTCTCCTATCATACTTTTAGAATCATGTGGAAAGTAGGCTATTTTCATTTACAATACTAAAAACACTTGAATCCAAAGCGCAGTTAATTGGAGAGTGTACTTTCCTAAGATTGATAACTCTGTAGAGACTTAATTCAGGCTAAATGTCTGGATCATGTGTGAAATTTGCTGAGCAATTGAAAGAAAGTATAGTGTGAAGTTTTTGACTATTTATAATTATTATCATTATAAGTTCACTTACCATTAAATTGTATTAGGTACCAATATCAGTGTAAAAGTAGACAAATCTGTATAACAATAAATTCCAGAGATAAGACGTTTAATAACTTAATAGCATGTAATACGCCTGTAGCTCAGAAAAATATATAATATAAATAAAGGAATAAATAGATAAATAATTCTATTTCTCAATAAACAATGGAAATCTTCAACATTCACAAGTCATTGAACATATTTTGTTGAAGGACTATTTTTCGAGACTACTTCCTTACCCCTTTTTATCAGCACACTATTCCTCCTTCTAAACCTTCAGCTCATTCTCCTCCTTTCCCTCCAAGTCTTCCTCCTTTACCTCCTCCCACTTCTCTTTTTCTACACTTCCTGACTTTTTTCTTGTTCTTCTATTTCTTCCCCATTACCTCTATTCTCTATACTCCTATACTTGTCTCTTTTCCTCCTTGTCTCTTTTTTAACTTCTTCAATTATAATATTCAGTTCTCTTTTCATTCAGTTCAGTCATTGTGTTTCAGGTGGGGAAATAGCGCAGCTTGTTTTTATAAGGCTGGAAGATTATGTTGACAGCTTTGATACACAGTTAAAGAGTGCATACCAGGTATTGTTTTAAAAAAACCTTACACAGTTTTACTAGAACTCAAACACAAAAAAATGAACGTTTTTTGTTGATAACTTGCTTTCATGATAGGTTTAAATATTCTTTTATTCTCTATTCTAGCATCTTCTATACAAATAAAGGTTTTCAACACTATCATTGTACAAATGGCTCACACAGAATCTATTATATTGGAGAAAAAAGGCGGCTGCTGCAATGCTAACGTAGCATAAAATAGGCCTCCTCCCATGCCACATAAATGTGACTATGAATGTTACAACAAACAGTAAACTGGCAAAACATAACTGTAAAGAATGTTAATGCGTCAACTAGAGCAAAAAGTATAATACTGGCAACAGCCCAATCTATAAAATGAAAAGTAATTATCTTTGGGTAGTTGATGCCGTGCAGAGTAGGCGGCACTGCTTTAAACTAGGTTTTTTTGTTGCGCAGTTGTAGTTACCACATGCTACTAAGCATCCATGGCTATTGAATTTGTATGATTACTTGCAGAATATTATTTTGTGGTAGGCTCCAAACTAATAATACTGAGTGTAATTATTCTGCCTAATAACTGATATTTAACACAATTTCATGGTATCAAAATAGGAGTTTTGTGTTCATTTCTTACTTCTTTTTTTTCTAACAACAATGAATTTTGATCTATCAGAAAAGATATAAGTGTGAGAGCATTCCTCAATTAGAATTGGAAAGGATGTCTAGCTTTTAAAAAATCCTCTAGTGTAAATTAGAAGGTCCTAATTTAAGTCTGAACTTACCTGTTCATTAGACTATTGTAACATTTAAGTTGGACTTGATTATAAAAATTTGTACTGACAATTAGGTTGAAGGTGAGAAAAAATTGTTTTCATATATAATGCTTATATAAGATCAGTGTGGCTTTTAATATGTTTACAAAAATAGTTCATTGTAATCTTGCATTAAGCTACACTGAATTTAAAACTTCTTGCTATTCAGAAATGTACCTCAACTATTGTTTAATATTTTTAAATTTTTTTTAACCTTGTACTTATTAAAAAGATTGAGATTTTGCTATTTTTATGAATTATTAAAAAATTAATTATTTAAAATGCAAACAAATCTATATTATATTGATTTAGATAAGAGTGAAGTAGCAGCCACAATATTCGGTGTCTGAGAAAATTTGTACTGTTGTCAGATATAGAACCAGTAAAGCAAGGAATGTCGATATAATTGCTTGCTCTTGATCACAAATTGACAACGCTGTGCTTCCAGCGTTGCCTCTTTTCGACCGTCTTAGTTGATTCCCTGCATGATTAGAGGAGTCAGCTTGCAAGACTTGACAACAGATCAAAATTTCCCATTCGTCCTATTTTGTGGCTGCTAGTTTATTGTCAGAGTCTTTGAAGTATAATATATCAAGTTTTGAATAAATATTATCATATTAGGAAATAATTTGTTGAAGACTGTGACACTTGTCATATTCTAATTGATCTTTGTTTTCCACACTTCAGAACAATTTATTTCAACACTACCATGTTTACAGGGGGAAGAGATGGATGCGTCCAGTCCTGACCAGACTAGAGTGATGAGAAGACTAGACTGACAAGAATGATGAGGATATGAATGGAATAGAATCAGTTAGAGATTATCATACTCCTACTACAATAATGCAAATCCAGGATATTTCACCTCATTTAGGTACTGCATTTATTGTTAATTTCAAAAATGAAAACAATTCTATTGCTGTGAGTGACCAAGACTTTAGTGCACAAGGTATTGGAGAACAAGAGAGTTCAACTCCTAATAAGTGTGACAATAATTCTTCAGGCCAACTACTATTGACTAATAATTCACATGTTCATGACAGCAAGTCTCATACTTGTATATACTGTGATTATAGAACTAATCAAAAATCACATCTTACCTCACATTTATGTACACATAATGGAGAGAGGCCTTACCGCTGTGAAATTTGTGAGAAATCATTCACTGAAAAATCAAAGCTTGTCAGACATTTACATACACATACTGAAGAGAGACCTTACAGCTGTGAAACTTGTGATAAATCATTCACTAAGAAATCAGCGCTTACCGCACATTTATATACACATACTGGAGAGAGACCGTACAGTTGTGAATTTTGTGATAAAACATTTACTCAGAAATCACATCTAATGACCCATTTATATACACATACTGGAGAGAGACCTTACAGCTGTGAATTTTGTAATAAATCATTCACTCAAAATCAACTCTTACCACTCATTTACATACACATACTGGAGAAGGACCCTACAGTTGTGGAAATTGTGATAAATCATTCACTAGAAAATTACATCTTACCAAACATTTACATACACATACTGAGAGAGACCTTACAGATGTGGAAATTGTGATAAATCATTTACTCAGAAATCAGCTCTTACCATGCATTTACATACACATACTGAGAGAGACCTTACAGCTGTGAAATTTGTAATGAATCATTCACTAGAAAATCACATCTTCACAGACATCTACATACACATACTGAAGAGAGACATTACAGCTGTGAAATTTGTGATAAATCATTCACTAGAAAATTTAATCTTAACAGACATCTACATACTCATACTGAGAGAGACCTTACAACTGTGAATTTTGTGAGAAATCATTCACTGACAAATCAAAACTTATCAGACATTTACATACACATACTGGAGAGAGACCTCATAGTTGTGAATTTTGTGATAAATCATTCACTGAGAAATCATCTCTTACCTCACATTTATATACACATACTGGAGAGAGACCTTACAGTTGTGAATTTTGCGATAGAACTTTCACCCAGAAAGCACATCTTACCACACATTTACTCACACATACTGGAGAGACCTTACAGTTGTGAATTTTGCGATAGAACTTTCACTAAGAAATCAGCTCTTACCATACATTTATATACACATACTGAGAGAGACCTTACAGCTGTGAATTTTGTAATAAATCATTCACTCAAAAATCAACTCTCACCACTCATTTACATACACATACTGGAGAAGGACCCTACAGTTGTGGAAATTGTGATAAATCATTCACTAGAAAATTATATCTTACCAAACATTTATATACACATACTGAAGAAAGACCTTACTGTTGTGAATTTTGCAATAGAACTTTTACCCAGAAAGCACATCTTACCACACATTTACTCACACATACTGGAGAGAACCCTTACACTTGTGAATTTTGTGAGAAATCAACTCTCACCAGACATATAAGGTGCCTACACACATGAGATAGACCTTACTGCTGAGGATGGTGTGCTGAAAATGTATCCTATTACTACACATTCACATAAAATCATTTCTCTTGCCACTATTGGAAGTTGATAGAATTATATAATAATAATATGTGAAGATGTTCACTGAGATTGATTAAAAGAAAAGATGTTCGACATCATCAAAGTTTGCACTTTTATGCCCAATTTCACCAAAACGCGAAACTTAGTTTCGCTAAACTTAGATTTGGGAATTTGGAGGCCAGCTGACTTCGAAAGCAATTAGGCCAGCTGACATAAAAAGCTATTCTTTATAACTTGAAACTTAGATCGAAATAAAGCATGAATCAAATCAGATCAAAACCTAATCAAATCTTAACACACATGTACACATATTGGAGAGAGACCTTTGCGCGGCGCCCATTGAGATGGAGTGGTTGTGGCATGGCATCTATCTGGCGTCACGCCAGATATAATTGGCGTGGTGTATGGCATGTAGAATGGCCCTTGCCACTTGGGTTAGCGTTTGTTTTTAATGCCTTGCCATCTCCACTCCGAAACGCCACTTGGAAACCATCTACCACTCCATCAACACATTGCCGCCTCTCCACCTTAATGGAATCAGATCTTTGCTTACACATACTGGCTCAGAGACATAAAAGCTGAGAATTATTTGCTAAAAAATACGGTCTGAAATCTCTCATCACCACTCATGGCTCGATTTCACGATTCCAGTAGACGTTCAGGTTACTGGAAGCAGGTGGATCATGATCGTCAACTCTATACAAACAAATAGTAATACTTGTTTGTATAGCAGGATCCAATTCAACTTGTCAGAAATCAGCTGTTTCAAAGAGCAATATCACAATACTTAACCTACAAATGCTGAATCTCGCAGATTATTGAAAAGGTCTTTTAAAAAGTTATTCTTTGAAAGGTCTTCTTTAAAAAGGTCTTTTAAAGACTTTAAAGGTTCTTTAGACTTTCAAGCCTTTTGATTATTGTGTCGAAATCACTGTTTAATTATTACTGGATCAGCTGATTTATGACAAGTTAATTGGCTCCTGCTATACTTTGTATAGAGTAGATGATCATATGATCCACCTGTAAACTGAATGTCTACTGGAATCGTGAAATCCAGCCATCATGGACATACACCAGCTGATGACATTTTTTCATAATTCCATCACTGAACAGGAACTTTTCATGATGAGCTGGTGGACCAGCAGCGCGCTCAAGTGAGAGACAGAGTGAACAATCGGGATGGATTCAACCATTGTAAGATAGGAACAAAACACGATTTTGAGAAAGAATTGAATTAAATCATTAAGTTATCATCAATACTCTATTGCTATCTATTATTTAGAGGTTTCAAGGTGTTTTAATGGATGTATTAATCAGATTAAAGTATTTTTATCAGCATTTTCGTTATCTTCTTGCTAGACTCGGTGATAATGTCTGAAGTTTGAACTTCTGCAACAATTGATATCGCAAGTATAAAAAACATTATTTGAAAGACATCAACTATTTCACACAAATAATATTTAATTCAATTAAAACACTATATTATGTACATCTCATATTTTCCATATTTCAACTATTTACGCTCATTATTAAATTTTATACTGTTATTACATTTTGTATATTGTTATTTCTCACTCTCTGTTGGCAGGGAAGCCTTTTGGAATGAAGATCAAATTAATGATCTTTGTTTCTTTTCTCTTAAAATGACAACTGAAGAGATCTAAAACATCACAGGCTTAATTTTATAAGTTACTGGATTTTTCAAATATGATTGGTTTGAAAACAGGCATTTTTACATTTGATTCAATGATAACCTAGCTTCAATCCATCCTGATTGTTCAGTGTTCACTTTGTCTCTCACTTGAGCGCGCTGCTGGTCCACCAGCTCATCCTCAATATCAAACCTCAACTTACCGGTACATCTTAAGATGCGTTTTCGTTACTGCGATAAAGTTCCGCAGCGGAGCCCGACCCAGCGTTGCCAGATGCAATTGATGAAAAATCCCAACTATTTATAGTGGGGATTTTTCATCAATTGCATCTGGCAACGCTGATTCGGGCTCTGCTGTGGCACTTTGTCGCAGTAACAAAAACCCACCATTAAGGCTTTTGCTGGATTAAACTACTACAGATGTGAGCTTTGTGTTTGTATAGAATGTGGTTATATAATTTAATTTATTGAAAGCTCACTTTTCAGGCGGTGGGGAACTATGGGGAATAGTGTTATTTCATTTGAAAGTTGTGATTTCCGAGTTTGATTTTTTCCCACTGTAATTGCCATCTTTGGTTTCAACAATTATTTACAACATGGGTTTGCTGTAAATAATCCTAATTTATGCTGTGATTGTTACTCACCACTTACCCCAAAATTACTTCAATATGACTCATTTTTGGCCATTGGATTCTGTATAGGGCCTAAATAGATTATTACATGTAGTACAAGGTGGGGCAGTCAAACGGCACTATTTTAGGTATTAAAATAACTTACACAGAAAATATTTTTAAGTAATATATTTCAACAAATAGTAAGAACACGAATGGAAATTTTTGTTATAAACAGAAAAATTGTTACTTTTTGAATATTACTCCAGTAAGGTGGCGACCATCATTTTGCACACATTGTCTAAGTCTTGAACTGAAATTCTCACTAACACGTCTAGCACCTCTGGTGTTATTGCACGAATTTATTGTGTAATCCGCATTTTTAAGTCCTGTATTGTTGCTGGACGAGTCTCAAAAACCTTTGACTTGAGGTATCCCCATAAAAAGAAATCACACGAGCTTAGATCGAGGCCACTGAATTTCCCCATTCCTACTGATCAAGCGGTTCGGAAAAAGATTTCTCATAAGATCCATTGATACTCTTGCCGTATGGCTAGTTGCTCCATCTTGTTGAAAATAAGTGTCCTCATTCACATGAAATCGTCGAAGTTCAGGAATGAGGAAGTTGTTCAGCATTTGAACATAGCGAGCTGATGTTACTGTAACGGCGTGGCCGTTGTCATCCTTAAAAAAATATGGGCCAATTATTCCATTCGTAGACATTGCACACCAAACAGTCACTTTGGGCGAATGGAGTGGCCTTTCATGAAGCTCTTGAGGATTAAGAACAGCCCAATACCGAAAATTTTGTTTGTTTACGTTTCCACTTAGATGGAAATGAGCCTCATCGCTCATCCATAAGTTATGGACGAGCAGTGGGTTGTCTTCAAATAACTGTAACATGTGCTCACAAAAGCCAACACGAATAGGATAGTCTGTAGGATTCAAAGCATGCACAATTTGAATTTTATACGGATGTAAATGTAAGTCATCATGTAAAATTCGTCTTACGGTGCGAGTTGAAAGTCCAAGAGCAATGCTATGGCGCCTGGCAGATCTTCGTGGACTTCTTGTAAACGATTCACGTACAGCTTCCACATTCTCCGGTGTTCTAACAGTTCTTACACTACCACCCCTTGTTACTGTTGTTTTACCCGCTGTTTTTAAATTGTTAGTCCAAACAGAAATGGCTTTCCTGCTTGGAACAGGCGCACGAGGCGCAAGATGAAAATGTAGGTGGAACTCGCGTTGGGCCCAGATGACATTATTTAGCGACTCATTCGGATTCTGAGTTTTCCCTTTCAAACATTTTCGCAGCAACTCATTATCTGATAGGCGTTGAAAGATGGGTTTTATCTCTAGCATTACTGCTTCAGGCAAATGAAAATGTTTGCTGTGATCATACTGCTTCAGTGCTTCTTCAGTTTCTTGGCTTTGTTGAATTTGCACCAGGTTTCATCATCTTGCGGGCAAAGCTGATGGGTGCACATTTCATTTGTGGATTTCACGTGAAAGTACACAGCCCAAACTGCAGTTTTCATAGCCTCCAAACTGTGAATATTACTTCTAATAGCTAAGCCATAGAATATTTGCAGCTTTTTGGCTGCTGAATCAGTCAGGCGGTTCTTACCAGCTAGTGGTTTTCCATCTGATAGTTTCAGACCACGTTTCTTATTTTTCAATTCACGAAGCCCTGTCCCCATACGCTTCTGAACATGGCCTATGCATTCTTGCTTATGTATCTCCACATCCTCTCCATATGGTTTAGCTTCAGAAACTGTCTTATAAGCATGTGAATCCCCATCTCCCAAGTAGTCAGTGTACCTCACATTATAGCGTGGAATGGATCGCTGAAACATTTTCAAGGCACCTTCTACTTCCATACCACCACTGGTACCAATGTAGTTAGCTGTGCAACTGTCAGTATGTATGTTTGAACTTTTATGAGGACACTTGCAAAATTTTGACATTGTATATATATCTAAGACCTTTCCTGTATCAACAGAAGTGATTGACACTATGCCATTCATGCTCACATGACCCTGTCGCTGCCAAGATCCATCCATTCGTTGTGCACGAATGAAACTTCGGCCATTTTCTAAATATGCTGTAACAATGAAGTCGCGCTGTTCACCGGTCCACTTCTCCATGGTTACTAACTTCCAAACGTCTAGAACATTCCGGTCACTGCTACTTCCCCCACCATACACCTCCTCTACTACACTGGCTTTGTTAAATCGTGCGGTTTGACTGCCCCACCTTGTACCATGTTCAGACGAGTGGGTGTGGTAAAACAAGTAACATTATCTGGGTGTATTACAAGAGCTTACAACATTAGGCAGTCAATGCTTCAATCTTGCATCCATTGCTGCACATAGTGGAATATATTCAATTTGACCGACCGCAATTGATTGTTATCCAATAAACAGCTGATTTTATGCTCAGCTCAATCAAGATAGTCTGCAAGGGTGTATCGGCCCTGCTGACATTACAATATATTTCTAGTAAGATGAAGTCAATATAAGTCAGTAATTAGACTGTTATTTCTTTGTTCTTGTCTAATATCTCTTTGGGTATTTGGTAGTATACATTGTTTGTATATCATTTTGTGTATTCAGTAGGCTATTAGCTACATTATTTTCATTGGAAATAATGAAATTTTCATCATTATTTCAAGATTTGCAACAAGAAAGTATAGGCCAGTAATGTCAAAGATGCGGGCCGCATCCGGCCCCCAGGCCAAGTCAATAAGGCCCGCAATTGCAGAAAGGAGAATAATTTTCTCATTTTTTAGATTGCGTATAACTTTTTTATCAGCAAGTTAAACAAAAAATATCAATAGGTGTTCCAATAAAGAAATTTCTCTATCATTTGATCACCTGTATAATTTTTTAACTCTCTCATTAACTTGAATTTTCATTGAAACATAGTGAGAAAACTCAATTTAATGAATATTGTAACTGTTTATATTCAATATATTGAATTTCTCTTCATATGACAATTTTTGGCGATCAAATGTGACATTCTCCTTGTGTTTAAAGAAGAAGAATTTATTCATCTACAATTTGAACATCCATATTTATAATTATATTGAAATTCAACTCATTGAATTGAATTTTCTCACTCGCAATCTAAAAAATAAAGTATTTTAACGTTGTTACATTTTTTCATCCATTAGCTTCTAAATTTATGTTCTTATCTTATGTCTTAAACTATGTAATTAAATAAATGGAATTTTATGATAATTCAGTAATTTTTTTAATCCGGCCCGCTTAGGCATTCTTAATGTAAAATTTGGCCCTGTGTAAATTTGAGTTTGACACCTCTGGTATAGGCTATTCAATATTAGTTCAGATTGCCTGTGAGTTGAGACTTCCTGAGCAATTCCATTCTAATGGACTTTTGAATGAACAATACATTTTCTGTTTATCCTCTGAATAATTTAGAATATGTCGCAGCTCTTTCAGACTTCAGACAACATTTTATCAACAATTACAAGATTATAAAAGCATATTAATTGTGGTACATTATTCATCATCTCTTCTTGCTTTTGTAGAGATCGATGCATAACATTCCTCAGCTTTTCTTGTAAAACATTTTGGTGGAGATTAGGCTTTAATTGAAATTGAATATTTGTTGATTTTCAAAATGATCTTTTTCTCAGATCTCTGTCTACCACTGGAAATATTTGACCGCAAGTCCCCCAAACAAAACATCCAAATACAGGGTGGGGCACAGCCGATTGACGAGTTTGGAAGGGTTATAAATAATGAACCGTTCAACTTAGAAAAATTTTCTTTAATGGGTTCAATTCAGTTTGAAATATCGTTTTTATTGTTCATTTTTGAAAATTGAAATCAGTTGAATGGCGGCCAACAGCAGCAATACACTGATGTAGCGTATTTTTGAAGTTTTAAAACGCATTTTGGCACAATGCAATTGGTAAGGCCTCGATCTCTTCTCTGATTCGCTCCTTTAGTTCTTCCAAGGTGTGTGGGCTAAAATTGGGTAGCGTGCTGGCCATTGACGGTGATACTGTCACTCACAGCGTTATGTGACAATGTTACAAACGTTTCTGCCTCCCAAATTGGAAGAATTTGCTGATGAACATGACTTAGGGGAAATATGGTTTCAGCAGTATGAAGCTACAGCCCACACAGCGCGCATTTCAATGAATAAGTTGAGACAAATGTTCCCAGGGTGGCTTATCTCACTAAGGGGGGACTTGAGGTAGCCGGTACGCTCACCCGATTTAAGCATATGCGATTACTTCAAAAATAAAGTTTCAAACATCGCCCACACACCTTGGAAGAACTAAAGGAGCGAATCAGAGAAGAGATCGAGACCTTACCAATCGCAGTGTGCCAAAATGCGTTTTAAAACTTCGAAAATACGCTACATCAGTGTATTGCTGCTGATGGCCGCCATTTAACTGATATATTTTGTTATACGACAAAATATATCTGACAATTTTGTTATACTTGCTATGAGATACAAAGATTTTAATATTAGAAATGTATCTTTTTAGACAATAGAAGAGTGAAAATTTCATTTTGCTTACTTTCGTCCAATATTCCTTGGTAGCTCACTAGAAGATTTATAAATGCTATGCTAGCTCACAGAGGCTCAAAAGTTTGGCGAACATTAGTCTAGAGTCTAGAGGGACGTAAATACAGCAGGATCTACTCACCAGATCAAATATTAAGGCTTAAGAAGTAGTGTTATTCCATTACAAAAAGGAGATGACACGTGACATAATTTTTTTATCAATTAAAGAACTTGATTTTATTGGTTCCTTATTGAATCGAATAAAAAGCTATAGGCTAGATCAATTTATTGATTCTATTTCATAGTTGATAATTTTTTCTTACTACCACGTTGCATACTGTACCTTCATGTGGTTGCTAAGTAATCATGTGGTTAAGTAACAAACATTCAAGACCGCTCTCGGATGGGTGACCGACACAAAAAATTGTGCAATGAGGCGAGGTGGAACCTACCCGTATGCGTCTCCCCACCAATAAAAGCCATACGATAAAAAAAAATGTGCATGTAAGTATCGGTACTTTACTGGTGTAGGTTTACTGATAATGAAATCAATATTATCAGTAAGAAGTATCATTCAATATTTTTAGAAATCCTTTATTTTGAGGGAAAACGTGTACGGTAATAAGGTAGGAAAAAGTTGACTAGTTATGATAATTAATTGTTGACTAGATATTTTTTTTAATCGATCGTTTTTATTCTGATGAAAATAGATAACTTACCGTATTCAAATTTCAAACTGGACAAATTTAGGCACTCTACGCCCTGTGGGTGGGCATTGCTTAGCTTCAGTCACAGTCAGTCAATTGGCCATCAGTAGAAAGGAATTGTCATCAGTTATAAAAATTATTTTTTCAGTTGGACAAACCGGACATTTATCCGGGGCCCCGCGGCAAAAATGCAAATTTAAACAACCAAATTTTTCTCACAAAGAAATATTATAAAAAAGTAAAAAAGCTTCAAATCTTGTACAATATTTGGCAAGCCTTCAAATCGGAGTCCCCAGCAACCTAAAAGCATATTTTACACAATGTAAAAGTTTTCATATTATAATAAGAGCGGGGCCCCACGGAGAAGGCAAATAATGAAAACAATCAAATTTTTCTTACAATAAAAATAAAATGAAAAAGTAAAAGAGCTTCATATTCTGTACAATTCATAATTTACTTAGATTTTATAAATCAGTACTCAGCATAATATTTTACATTTTTACAGTTATTTAATAACTTAGAAATATAAACTAACTTTTTTCCAATAATTTGATTTTGACTTCACTCCCTCTTGTTTATTTGTACTCTTATCATTTCAAACTACTTTTAAACAACTTTTTCCGTGGTCCTCTCAGTTTCAAAATATTGAATTGAACGAATTATCTCTTATCTAATCAACTCAACTCATACTGTAGTATAAAATAATTTTAAAAATGCATTGTACCTATGCCACCGCTGTTTGTAGCTGAAAGAGCCCCAACAGCACTTTAGGCTTGCTAAGAACTTGTTCCAAATCCACCAAACCAAGCATAATAATACCAGGTGATTCAAAAAGAATACAGACTTTAACACACACTTTAAAATCTTTACAGTATGTATTTAAAGAAACATCACAGAGATGTTCCATATGTTCCAGATCCTCCAGACTCTCGAGCAATATCAATCCAAAACCTCCCTCAAACTTGTTCCACACTATCTGTAGCATGTCAGGGGTAACAGTTTGGATGGCTGCTGTTATTTCTTGTTTCAAATCATCAATGGTGAATGAATATTGATGATTTGAAACAAGAAATAACAGCAGATTATCAAACTGTTACGCCTGATATGCTACAGAGAGTGTGGAACGAGTTTGAGTACCTATCGGATTGATATTAGTCGAGTGTCTGGAGGGGTCATATTGAACATCTCTGAACTTCTTTGTGAGTGAAAAAAAACTTCTTTAATTACTCTTTGAAATGATGTATAATTGAAGGTTCTATTATATTTCTTTCATTAAATACAAAGTTTTAAAGTTGTGGTATTCTTTTTTAATCACTCTGTATAATAAGCTTGTTTCAAGTCTAATCACCCATGCCTATAGGCTTGGTTTTGACTTGGTTTAGAGATTGCAGTTGGCAATTTTTTCAACTTGCTCCAAGCTTGGTTCACAACCCTAGAACAAGTCTAATATTGATAATATAAAAGCTTGTGTGTTGTCTGGGAGGACCCCTAGACCCCCCCCCCCACCTTAAGTGGGGCCCGCCAAAGTTAATTGACCAGGGCCCCACAAAGTCTGGATCCGCCGCTGCTATCAGGAATATTGGAAAAATTGAAATTTATCGAAAAACCATCCAATTACAAAAATAAGAAATCAATTTTCTATGTTACTGTTCCTGAATTTTTTCTGATCTATTATTTATTAATCTGATTAAGTTGATAATTTTCTTTCTGGTGTAGCTAATAAGCTGGAATAGCCCAGTTGGCTGGACCGTCAATCAGTATGCTATCGCTTCGCCGGTCTCGGGTTTGATTCCCGTTCCGTCTGGCACTGTATCGTCCTTCATCTCATTACCCACGCACAAAAAATTATTTCCTCTTATCCAACTAGAATGGATCTTGTGGCTGGATTTCACGATTCCAGTAGACATTCAGGTAACTGGAGGCAGGTGGATCATATGATAAATATACAAAAACAAGTAGTCCAATGCACACTGACTGGTGTCATTGTAGTGGATGACAATAGTAGAGGTCTAGAGGAATCTAGTAACTCTAGTAGTGGAATCATAAAATTCAGTCATTATTATCTCTATTTTCAGAAACATACAAATAAAGATCTACATGCGTTTTATTACAAAAGTAATTAAATAAAACAGAATTTGATCATTTCAATAACACTACTATAGTACTTCAGCACTCAAGATGAGCAGCACAAATTATTTTTATTTGACTTTTGGAACAAAATTGCAATTGAAAACTACATTTTTTTTTTGTTTTTAACTATGTTATTTGAGAAGTTTGACCATCAAATTATCATAGTATATTAGAATCAATATTAGTCCTTCTAGACCTTATTAGTATTATTAGGTCTTGAAGCTTCAGTTTCATTTTCTTTCCGTTTTTGATTGTAGGGATAATATCCTATTGAAATAAAAAAATAACAATTTCCATAAAGCATTATTATTATAAACATACTGTATTATTACTCATTGTTTGTGAGTTCAAACTCCCGCTTTAAAATCACTCTGCTGACGGCCTTCTGAATTTGTGAACAATACTTCTCTTGATTTTTAATGTTGGTAGTGCTTTCATCCTCTTTTCATCACAAAATTTCGATTTCCGTGTCAGAATCGTGTACTCTATTATCAATTTATAGGATAATGAGTGAGTTGAGGTGTGTTAAATCAAATTTTGTTGAAGAAATTGCTCGAACAGACTCGAGTTGCCAACGATGTAACGGCGAACGCATGTACTATTTTCTCGATTCCGGTAGTGACACACCCCTCCCCCAACTCTACGTCCATTCATCAGGTGTAGGTCTAGGCCCTGATATCGGGGACTTCTGATTGTAGATGCTCCTGTCAAACATCAGTGTTGTGTTGTATCTGTATCAGTCTCGTTGATGTATTGTGTGTTGGTGGCGCGTTTTCTCTGTTAACATGTTATAACTTGTGTTAAATTTGTGAAATGTGTTTGTGCTTCATTCATTCCAAGGAAGAGATTGTTTTCCAGCCAACAGATCATTCATACACTGTCTGTGAGCTGCTACTTTGCTGATAAGTTATGGCAGAAGACGAAATTCTATTTGACGATGTATATGAACTATGCGAAATAATCGGAAAGTAAGTACAATTTCTCACAGACTATCGTATAATTTTATGAATTTTCCATTCATTCTTCACTCACAATAATTACGTCTCCCTAACCTATACTGCTCTCCTTTGGGCTTGAGTTTCGAGCAGGTTAATAAGTTAACCTAGTATTTTACAGGCTTTCCTTCCATGCAAACTTTACTTTATTAATTTACAGCCAATTATGGGTCCAAATACGAGTTATACAGTCCACTGTGGTGTGGGTATGTTATGATTTTGAAAATGGTGGGCACTATAGGCGTTATCAGTTGAAGCCGGTTACTGAACAGGTTAGTGAACTTTGCGGCAATAGTCCTGATAAGTTAAGTGATGTTTGCGTGCACTGCATTAGCAGTTTCATTTGTATTATATGCAAGATGTGAATTGAAATATTCAAGATGTATGAGAAATTTATTCTATTCTTATTTCTATGATCGTATGGGCCTAGGTACCCTAACGTATATTTTCATAGGTTGCTGATAGCATGGAGCAGAGATTGTTGATGAATCAGTTTCAAATTACCTTATGTTAATTATATTATTAAATTATCAAGTTACTCTTATCAAACCTGATGGCCTAGACAAAAATATTCAAAATTTTGAAATTTAAAACTAAGGCTCGTATTATAATAGGTTGCTGGCATTTGGGATGTTACCGGGGCATTAAATCAAATGGGAGCGATTAGACTAGGGATGACAGCATCCAGGTTACCGGGGCATTAAATCAAATGGGAGCGTTTAGACTAGGGACGCCAGCATCCTAGTATAATACGGGCCTAAGGGAACGAATCACAACCAATGCACATCACTGCATTTCAATACCCTACTAATTTTCCTATCACAAATTAATTTATTGCTCGTCATGACCACTGCCATTAATTGATAAGCATAATAATGATTATTTAATAGATTTTTAATTTAATTTAATTTTCAACATTTAATGAACAGTAAAAAAAGAAAATGTTGATGTCTACATTGAATAATAATTAACTTATTAAATAGGTAAGTTAATAATAAGTATTAGGTACTATAATTGATAATTCAATTTACTCATCAAGATTTTTTGTTAGAACAGTCCATTACATGGTAAAGTTTATCTTAGTCAAGTTATATAGTCCAAATATAGATACTGCTAAATATGGATATTCTTGAAACATGATTTTGATTTTTTCAACTGAAATGCATTTAAGTTATCTGAAGTACGATACCAGATAAAATTGAAGTAGGCTACAACATTTACCTCCAGTAGCCTTGTGTATGAGGTCTTTTATAAATAAACATGAAAGATACTGATTTAGCATACATAGCCTATTGTATGGAAATGAAGATCTTGTGATGTTTATGTCATATCTGAAATCAACGTTTTTCTGGAATTATTTTGTTTTAATATCAATTGTAATGTATAAGTTTTAGCAAGTTAAAAATTTCCAATTAGGCTAAAGCAAATATTATTATTTGTTCAGTGCTCTTAGAAAGTTTGAAATAATTTTACCTCTTCTAGACTGTAAATAATTTGTGTTAATTGGGTTTTATTGTTTAAGTATATTGAGTGAAAAGCAATGAGTTGGAAAAACCTATCTCTTATCTCATGTGTATTCCAATAGAAGCTATCAGGAATTTAATTTGAAATTGGAATTTGAGCGAATAATAATAGTAACTAGCACAGAGAAATGTAAATTATATTCTAGTGGAGCTAAGACGCATGTGTTATTTGTTCACTGTGAATAAGAGCATTGATAACCAAATCTGACAAAGTTCTGTTAATCAACAGCAAAAACAGACGTCATTCACTAGAACCTTGACTGTTCAATAATGGTTTAACACTTGTCTTATCCTCCTTAAAAATAATGCACTTTTACTCTAATAAATGACACAATGTTGTATTCAGAGTGTTCAGTGATTGGAAAATTCTGCTAATTTCCATAGCTGGTAAAAGTTCCTTTTACCTAAGTAACAAAACTTTTTACACTAAATTAGCATTTAAAAATACGTTTTTCATGTCAATCTCATTCTTTTTATGACTTGAAAAAAGCTTACTGAGCTCTAAATTTGGCGGATTTTCTTTACTCAAAATCTTGAAATTCATAATAAAAAGAAACTGAAAATATCACTCAATAATGTGTTGAAAAAATTAATTTTTTCATTTTTATGATAAAATGATCTAAAATTCAAATTTGAATCATATAGTGTATACTGTATAGTCTACAAGTATATCACCTGTAGGCCTGTATCTGTATCTTCTATTGAGATACACATGATATTCTATACATCACAAACTTGGGAATAATTTCTTTGCTAATTGCATTTTTCAACCTGTTACTTTTGATAGTGATTGATTCATTCTTCAAGTTTTTTTGGTTCATGAGTGTCATGCTATTTTAAATTAATATTATATGCTTAGTGATTTTTTCAAATATTATTTCATTATTCTATTACAAATAATGTTTACCGTTTTCTGATAAAGCTTTGACTGTCGAGCTATCCGTTATTGTGTTGAACGCAGCTTCCATTGAGAAAAACGCTAATGCTATTAGTTTTTATCAAGTAACCTAGTACATTAGTTTTATCAAAAGTAATAGTTTTTATAAATTACACATGTTGTATCAACAATAGTAGTTTTTATAAATTACTCATGTTTTTAAACCGCCTCTAAAGGGCATAAACTGTTGACTCGTGTTGAGAGATTTTTACCTATTCTATTTTACCTTGTAATTTACATTATCAATTAAACCTGAACGTATGTTTGAAAATAGAAAAAGCTAACGATTTTGCCAATACTGTCGCACAAATAAGAGTTTTTTTTTGGATTGCAAAGTACAAGTTTGTTTCCGGCTCAGTACTGGTGAAAAGTACAGAGATCGAAATTGTTAATTGAATAGTAAATTCGGTATAAAAATCGCTGGTGTTGGGTTGCAGCCAAAGCCTTTGCGCCGTTCCCGCTTCGATAAGCGCGAATAATACATTTAATTAAAGCCTCTTGCCGTCGCGTCTGCTCTAGGCCTACATCCAATCACCCTGTCAACCTCTCTTCTCACCAAAACACACCCTTTCCTTTTTCTCACTCTCTCCCACACAACCCGCCACGTTTCATTTGGCAGTGAAAAACTTTCGGGCGAGAATTTGAAGCCCCCCGGGGAAAAGTGTCACTTATTGGGTGGAGACCGTCTTTAATAGGATTTCATTTCTGGAAAACTATTTACTTTATAACCATCTTGTTCGATTTCGATATCTTTCGCTTACTTATTGAAATTTAATACCCTTTTGACGTTTCCGATAGCATTGTTCATGCACTGAAAAAATAAATACTTTCTTATCCTTGATATTTTGTAACTTTTCTCTGCTTAGATTGCCCTTTCTGAAATTTTTCTATCATCAACGGATTTTTTTTAATGATAAATTATATAAATCAGTTACATTAATTAAATAAACGTGAATTAATAGTCCAAATATATATATAAATTGAAACTTGAAGTGAAATTACATTCTGATCATAGAAACATCAAGTTTTTAATGCGTTTTGGAATGTGAAGTGGCTTCAAGGAAAGGGATTGAACATGGTTAATATAGTAGTACTCTCTGTTATTAGTATTAATAATTTAATCTTATTTCAGGGTGAAGCAATCGGACTGATAGGGTAGGGTTACTACAGTAACCTTCCTATTTCTGGAGAAATTTTCTGTGTTTGACCTGATCGTTTGTCGTTTCATTCAGAATATATTTGAATAATATTAATAATTCTAATTTGAATACATTTTTGTAAGTAATTGATATTGATCAGAATCAATTGTGTAGGAACCTACTATTGAATGAACGACTTATAAGTATTTATCCGTTCTAAACCATCAATTTATCCATATCAAAAATCACGAATATGTATGACAAGTATATAATAAGTAGGGAGTGAATTGGTACGATTTAGAGCAAAGATGAAGTAGTAGAAAAAATATTTGTTCTATTCTTTATTATTTTATATTTTGTTGATAATAGAAAATAATTGAGTGAATTTTTACCTAATTTACGTATAGTAAATTGAAATCAATTACGGAAAAATTATGTAAGATAAAGAAGACTTAATCAATAATTTCAGAACCAATTACCAAATGTCTTCCACATAGGCAACCTCATTATGATTGTACTGTTGAAGTTGAATAGTGTGCAGATTGGAGGGCTTTCAATGCTGTGCAGCAGAATATTGGGTGTAATGAAAGTTGTAGTTAGTGACTGAAGTTGTTAACAAGGTTAAAGTGTGTGTCGTCTTATCGCCTAGGTTCCTTGGAAATTGATAGCGGTCTGCACCAGTAGAGGCGAAGTTGCCTGGACTCTCTCTAACTCAGCCCTGTGAATTATTGGTCCGTTGGGGCGTGAACCGACCAATGGCAAACTCCCCTTAATTATGGTTGGCTGTATTTAAAATTCGTCTAAAATTTGTCTTCGAAGCTCCATTTTGCGTGTGCTGATCTCTACTGATTACATCGGTGCCCTGAATCTCTTACCAACTTTGTAATCAACGTGTGGGGTAGAATTTACTGTACTGTGTGTAGTTGTAGTATATCTTATATTGCGGTATAAGATGCAGTGTAGTATATAACAACATAACTGTACTTTATAAACAAGATTACGGCAAATAACTTTCAAAACGAAGTTGTCATGAGTAGGCTAATAGAAGACTCTCGGCAAGTTGCACGAAATTTCAATTGAATTCAACCACCGTAAAATGATGTCATCCTATGGAAATTATGAATAAATTTGAAGTCAATACAATGACATCATTTTATGGCAGATAAATGCAATTGGATCTTCATGCAACTTGGTGTAGTTTGACGCTTTCTGCCTGTTTGGCAACCTTAAGTTTTCAATTTCCAAAGAGGCAGGCCAAGGAATCGCTGGCTGGATGAGGTGGAGGCGGATATGAGAGTGATGGGAGTCGGGAATCGGAAACAGAAGGCAGGTGACCGTTTGGTATGGAGGCAGATAGTTAGAGAGGCTAAAGCTCACACTGAGCTGTAATGCCGATAAATGATGATGATGATGATGAAGTTTTCAATTTCACTTTCAGAGGTTGCATGAGAGATGGCTATTTTTATGAATATTGTTGAATATAATCTGTTGACACTTCACTCTCAACTAATAAAATATCAACAAATTAGAACATTACACTTTTGTGTGCTCTACTTCAATTTTGATCGAATAAACAAAATTTTCCATAAAATCCTTTGAATATTCAAACAAATAAATGTTATCAAATAGCTTGATGCTGATGCAGTAAGGAGTAAGCTATTATTTTTCAGCTCAAGAAACTAATTTCGCTGTTGTAGTTTGCGCTTAATTTGGAAATTAAATTATTGAGTGACCTAATTTTGAAGTTCACTACATGTTCTCTCAGCCACACTATGTTCCTCTCGATTATTGAAGTTTACATGTTGTGCTTCTCGTTCCTACTTAGTAATTGTGTTAGTTCTCTTTCTATTTAAGCTTCCTCCAATATCCTTGTGAATTCTTGATTATGCTTCATCTTCATATCGTCTGACATGACTTTGTGTGCACTATGGTATCCTATAAGGCTTACATAGACTTTATTGTTAGCATACAGCTTTATTAGTAATATTATTGAACGGATCCTGGTGTCCAATAATTCTTAGAAGTGTTCAATGTTGCCCGTTACCCTTGCTACAGGGCGGCGCACATAGAAGAAGCCCCATAATTAACATGCAACACAATTGAAATTAAATCTGCAGATATTTAACTTCTAGTCTTGACGCTCTTGCTGGTAATTCACTATTTCAAAAAAACAACTTTCCAGTACAGATAATATGAAATCATGCCCTATCATCTTATAAATACGGTATGTTTCTTCCTATTGTTGGTGTCTACTAGAAGAGTTTATGTAGTAAACAATCTTTGTATAGCCGAACCAGAAAGTGGTTGCACCATCACTCATATACATGCACATATACATACAGATATTATATATATATTTTTATATACATGCCCTTGAAGATGTCTCAACAAATGTCTTATCAGTTGAAGTGAGACGATTGTTGCCAGGTATAAATGGTTGGAAATCCAGTGGCTTTCTATTGCTGAGCGGGTGTATCTCAGTGAAGCCACCCGGCTTTTTCCCTCTTTGCGACAGATGATTGATGTTGGGTTATAATATTATCGTACTTCACCCCTTCGCCGCCCCCCACCCCTTACCTGTGAGTAAGTTGAGTTGATGTTGCGTGCGCTGCAGCCTTTCAACTTGAAATGTATTGTCGACGAACAACTAGCAGAAAACGAGTTGAGTCCTTGCGACAGATTTGCGGCTTGACTTCTTACATCTAACATTACTTTGCCCCGTAACTTGGCCATTACAAGATCACTGTCCATAGAATTATTGATAAGTAGCTGAAATAATATAATGAATTCATAGAATTGAGTTCATAGAATTGTTGATATGTAGCTGAAATAATGTAATGTGTAATCACAACAATGTATCTCTAGAAAAAATGTTTAATTATAAATAATTTTCAGGTAGGCTAATGATTCATATTTGGGTTATAGAAAATCTTGGAATGAAGGTCTGGCCGACCACTTTTTCGACTCGAAAAGGGTCACTCATTGTTACCCAAAACAATAGCTGTGAATATTGGAGGTAAATATTTCGATGGTACCAATAGGTTGTTATAGGTACCAATATGGTACCAATAGGCCTTTCTGATCTCCTGTCTAACTAGGCTATAATATCTAGCAACTATTTAGTTACACAGATTTTCGATGTCAATATTTTTAAACGCTTATTGCATGACAATAAAAATTTTCAACTCATTCTGAGCAAAAGTTAAAAAAATAAATTTATCTACTTTAATACAGATATCACCCCCAATTATATTTATTATATGATATGATATTCAGTTCTCTAGATTTCTAGAGAATTAGAGAAGCTACGAGATATAAATACATTTCAATTTCAATTTATTCATACACATCAAATTAGATAAATAAATTCCATCAAATAAATTAAGCAAGAACATATTCCTTCAAAATTTATACTCTTGTAATCCTTCACATTTGAGTTGAGAGGTGAGAAATTCTGTTCGGGAAGTCCATCTGCAGAACTTGTATTTTTGGAATATCCGGCCCATTTTCAAATATAATACAAAACATGTATGTAAATAGATAATGAAGTTGGGAAGTCCGCAGAAGTAGATTCAGTACCTTGACATATCGCATCCCAATTTCCAAACATATTACATTTTGCTCAGCAGAATAAAAATGTTTTTCACTAATTTCCACTTAAAAAAAAAACAGTTTTTACAACATCTATGCGCGATGAAGTTTCTCAACGCTTCTTAACTGCCGAAATTGAAATTCATGATCACCAGATCGACTGAGATGTAAGTCTACTGATCATCAACTGAAATATTGAAATTATATAATAAAAAAATAATATATAATATAAAAAATACCCACCATGCTTGGGTAACTCCCGAGACATCTAACAATAGACGTGATGTGTAGGAGCAGTAAGATGTGTAGGGTTTTGATGAGATTTTATCAGGTAGAAATGGCTAAAAGGGTCAGAAATGGTTTTAGTCAGGTACTATGGTACCATTAGGTTTCTATAACCCTACTTGTTTATTTATTTGGGACATATGTCCATTTCAACAACATTATAAGTGAGAAGAAAGAAGGAAAACATGAGAAATATCTTCACTCAACACTTCACTAAATTAGGGCGAGAATGATGCATAGTACGCACACAATAGTACACAATAGTATAGTATACTCACACATAGTATGCATACTATGCATAGTATGCAGTTCAATTGAATAGGAAATATCATCCACACGATTCATAATATGCATGCATAGCTTATGCATCGTGTATCCGCGCCCTTAAAGAAACTAGAACAATTGATTAACGAGATTAGATGAAACAATTTTATTCATGATTAACATGGAAGCTACTTAATCCTATGATGACGTTTATAAGTTACAATATTGTAGAGCTAAAAGTATAGCAATGTGAAGAGCAGGCTTGTCTATTTTAAAAACATTATCATATATGTTTCGATTTTCGGTTGTGAACAAATTGGTACGAGGAGAGAGTGGAATAGCTATACAATTCACGTCCAATTTGTCAAGCAAAGGTGGTGCGGTGCCAATTGGTGCACCCTGTGATACGTTCTCTCCTTGCAATTGCCATGTGGGCTAATCATTGTGCTATGCATGTGGAATGCAGTGCAATAAGCGTCGCAATCGTGGTCTGTGTCCTGGTTCTGTGGTTCCAGAACACGGCCTGCCATTGGTTCGCTACTTGGTCTTGAGCAACAGATTTGCGTGGGAGGGTCTAGACACGTGGAGTGGTTGCGGTGCAGTTTATTGTACTGTATCCACTGCCACGGCTCTGCTCGTAGTCGAATCCTATTCAAATTTGGTTTGTTTTTTCCTCTATCTCACCAGCTTAGGTTTTTTCTCTTTCTATCCTTAGTAAACCAATTCCCTTTCTCTGTTGTCCTCTCGTTTTATCAGAACTCAGTAAATGTTCCCTCCTCTGTAGTGTGGTGACAGAGAAACGAGTGATATTAACTGACAGAACGATTTTTGTGTTGGTTTTTTGTTTCTATTTCTCATCCATTGTGTGACCTTGTCCTGTCGATTCCAACATATGGAATTGTAATTGAACAGAGAACCGCTCCCCACTCCCTAAATTTCCGACTACGTTTCCTCGATTCTCGTCATGTAGCACGGATGATTCTAACTATATTTTGATAGCCAATTTCGACTCATGTTACAAACATGACAATCATGGGTTTTTGAAATTGAACTGAAATATCAATTGAATTTGAGCTTGGCACTCTTTCTTGAATTTGTGAGGGTATGGCAAAATTAAATTACATACTTTTTATAACGAATTTTGATGCAAAGTGTAAAATTGTATGAAAGATGTAAATATTATTTATTTTTATGCTCTGATTGTTCATAATACTCCTACGCATTGAATGAAATGATTGGTTTTACTGTCATTATATCTATACTTAAGGCTTCTGATTTCTTGTTTCGTTTTCACTCATATCCTTAATTTCCCAATGGCTTCTGTAGCAGTTTTATTCAAGACCAATATCTAGGACCACTTTTTAGTGTTTTTTAATTTTTTTTTTATTTCTATCAGATACGTTCCCATTGTAATAGCATCCGAGTTTATTATTGTCAAAATTTGGGCAGAAATCTTGACTTAAGAGTTGGTAGGAAATGAAATTTAATATTGTAGATTTAGCCTAATTTTTTTAGTTGAGATTATTTATGATCAATGTTTATATTTTCGGAAAGTTGAAGTGGTGGGTCCTCAATAAGTCGCAGAGCATCAAGCAATCTGAACAGTGTAATCTGGGTGCGTCGATGTCGAAAGTTAGCAGATGGCAGACGACTGTAAAGCTGGATATTCTTCTTTTACGGCTGTCTGTTGCGTTGGGTGGAGGGTGGGGAGGAAACGGAGCGGGCTTGCATTGCTGATCAGATCTGTCAGAATTTCAATCCGAGTATTCTCGCGGGAATCCAAATACTACCAAGTTTCAGCATGCAAAATGTTTTACTAGATGTTTGTGTGTGCCACTGCATAAATATTCATGATCATGCGATTCTGTAAATCTAGAAAATCTCTGGATAAAATTATTCATACGCATCAACTGTATGGATTCGGGTGTGCGTGAATTCATTGGGAATCAAAGTTTCATCACGGGACGGCGTTCATTGCACAAAAATATTTCCAAATAATTTGTGGTTGATCGTTGTTGTTGAGTTATTGTGTTATTAAACTTGGGTATGTGTTTAGCCTACTTGAAATAAAAAATCATTGAATTAGATCAACTCAGAACATCATGAAGGTGATAGATATGAATGGTTATAATATATGAGTGGATGTATATCAATTCATTAATTTCTCTTAGTTTTACATCTCAACCAGCATTTTATATCCGCTGACAATCTTCAAACCTACACACTCTTTTTCATTTGCACTATTTTATTTTTCCGGCTTACGATCCAAACAAAACATGCAGTTCACACTTGAAAATATATGGGCCGGTTCATGAGCTCGGGTTTTAGCCTAGTCCTAGACTAAAACGGCTGGCAAATGAGCATCGACAAACGTTTGTCCCGACAGGTTATCGGGTTAGCAGCATAGAGAGCCCTTAGTACATAGTTTCGAGGCTAATGTTTGTCGATGCTACGGTGGACAGCCGTTTTAGTCTAGGACTTAGCTAAATCCCGAGCTCATGAACCGGCCCTAAATCTCTCAACTTCTTGAATGAATCGAATACTAGAAGACTGGAACAGATAGTCATAAAATATACGATACTAGACCAACACATTTTTTGACCAAGTGTATACTAAATATTAGGCTTTTTTAAAGGAAGGGTGAAGACCATTTTCTAAAATATGTTCATTCTATTCATGGTTATTGATGCATTCGAAAGATTTTGTCTCCTATTTTAAAATTGCTACTTGAATTGTTACATATTGGTTACTTTACTTTTATGGCATTATCGTTACTTTTAATGTCATTTTCTGTTATCAGCTCAATAATTTTATCAGATTTGAAGATGGAATTATTTATTAGATTTATTTTAGAGTGATGAGCCAGGAAATTTGAGCTTGCAATAATTTGTGCTAAAGATTAAAGCACTTCACTTGCCTTCACTTTGCTTATTTATCAAGCCTGTTGTCTGTTTTTCTAATGAAGCACATGTGGTTGCCGTACAGTGGGCAAGGTCAGCTTTTTAGTTCAGTACAGTATTAATTTTAGAACAGCTCGCTCAGTTTCTTCACATACATATGGAGCATATGGCAGTGGTGTATCCTCTTCAATTTTTTCTATTCCATCATAATATTGTTACAATTATCCTGCTTGAAATATCTAGACTGGACTGTTTTTTGTTAGCAATAATTTTATTTCAGTTCCGCCTTTCATAGACGTCAGCATCTTTCCAAGCTTATAGGACTCAAAATTGAAGATTTTGGAATTCAGTGGTCGTTGAGATATTTTTACGAATGTAATGATGATAGCAATACATTTTTCAAACGAAGATAAATGTTTTTTACCATATTGATGACCACATAAGCGGCTGGCTTGTGAGAGGGTAATGGGGAAAAGCGATGATACGAAACGATTTCAATCATACTTCATACGGTAGTTTGCATATATAATTTTATAGTAAAATTAAAGAATTATGTTGTAGTTGTAACCTTAGGAACAATAGCAAAAAAAGTGAGTTGAAAATAATCTTCGATCACTCAAGAATTAACATGGTTGATTGGAGATCAACATCAACAGTCCTTTGTGCAACTGTCTTTTAAATCACTGTTTATAATATTCAAATTAAATTACAGTACAAAAGTCATTCACTTTCTCAAGCCATTCTTTTCATTTTCAACTGGCAGGGGTAATAGAACAGTAATAATCATTAGTATATGCATTTTGTATTTTTTCTATATGTCATTTCTGCAATTAACAATAATTACTGTATACTTGATTCTTCATGACTGATGTGCTCTAATAAATGTTTGAAACTGAAACCCTTCAAGCATTTCTATCTTCATAATACTCTCCACAATCTTCCAGTCTCACTGAAATCTCCATCTATTCTTTTCAACCCTTTCATAACGTGGCTCCAAAAATAGAACGGTTTACTCTTTTCAGTAACTAGGTTGTTTCTGTTGTTGTTTACGTCTCAAACTGTAGACAACATTATTATTTATTGTGTGCTGTTCTAGAATGCTCTGACTTGGTCGTCAGTCAGTCAGTCCTAAGTTGTGTTTATAGCCTTATAAAAATGCATGTTTCATGAGCAAAGGTGAATTGAACGAGATGGCAATATGTCGCCGCTAAGGATGACGCATGGAGCTGTAGAACAGATCCCATCCTCATTCCTCAGGCATGTCACGGTCCTATCCTATCCCACGGGATACGGCGCCCATCCCACCACTGTACAGATCCGCCAGGAGCTGACTAGAACACTCCTCTCCTCTTCAGCCTCACCCCCCAATATCGCATAGGTCTCTGACAGTCGGAGCAACCCTGTCATTTGTATCCATATCCCTCCGAACAAAATTATGTTTGGCGGGGTGGGGCGGAGGCTGTTGTATTACACATTTTTTGAGTAGCATGTTGTTTTAAATCGTTCACACTCTCAACTACAAACTACAGTATTTAGTATCTATCTATTCCTCTCGTTCTGAATAAAGCACCAGAGGTGTTGAGTCCCTAATTACATTAAAAATAAAATTTGAAAAAAATCTATAATAGTAATAATCTTAAATCTAAATAGCAGGATCGCTTATTGATATAAGTTGTATACACGAGTACATTTTCACTGTGTAAAGTTATCTGCTTCTAGTTCAAGATTGTCACAATGACTGTGTAATCTGATCCCATTGCCAACACTCGGTAGCTGACCCTCCATTGTTGAAGTATGGAGGTTAGAGTATTTCCAAATAACAATGGTAAAGTATGTACATCAAGTACCAAAGTCATGTATATCAAATAACGAATTTGTATCCTAAAATAATTATAATACTCTGAAACAAGATAAATATATATAAATAATAAAAATTCATTATGTGATCTGTTAAGTGATCTGCAATTTAACTTAGTTTTTAGAACCGAACTATAAAATCATGACGGTTTGCAAAACCTCTCTCTGTTGATAGCTTATTTTCGGCATCCTTTACACCTAATATTGTAACTAAAAACAGAACTCAAAATTTATCTGTAAACTCATTTAATTTATGTACTCTTGAACCTAATGAATTCGTCCTAATATGTGATTTTTTCAGCTTTATAAAACAACTTTTTCAATAATTTCAAACAACTTAAACATCTGAATTTAATCATTTTCGACATAACAGTTCTTGATTTAATCGTTTGAAAAACGATGATTTCAAGCAGTAGGTAATGATTTTAAGTCTGCTATGTAAATGAAAGATGTCTTCAAGTCCTCTGGTTCCTTCACTAAGAAGGAAGTCAATAAATAAGGGGAATCGATTCGCGCTTGGATTATTTTTCAATTAAGTTGAGACCATATTAAAAGTGATTACATTGACAAGAGCATGATTTATTCACTGTGGCTATCAATAGAGTAGCATCCCTCAATCACTGGCAGTAGTACGTTAATGGAAACGCTGCTTAATTGAATAACTAAAATCAATTACTTCTTCTCGGACGGTCATCATTGATTACCATGGAAATTTTTCAATTAATGGTGGCTTCTATTTAATTGAATTGTTCCAGCGTGAAATTTGATAATGACAATATTCTTTCTGCAAAAATGATTATTAAAGCCCAGTGAAATCTATCAATTGCTTTTTACTGATTAAATTTATTGAGTGCCATTCTCTCATGAGCAAAGCTTGCGTTGTCAGATATTTTTAGTTGAATCTTGGCACACTGAATATTGATGATTGAAATTAGTTTTGTGTTACTAGATTATCTTTCACTCAATTACATTGCTGGCGGATGTTATTAAAGACGGAACCATCTTGATGGATTTCATGGAAACGCATTTCAAAAGTTCAGTAATTCTTTGTATTAGTACACACGATAGGTGGATCTATAAGTACGGGTCCTCTCACCAATAGAAGCCCACAAAAGAGTAGAATGGAATAGACAAAAATAGACAGAAAAAAATAGAATGAAAGCCAATAAGAGAATATAATCTGTTTTTATAGCTACAACTTCATGCGTTTTCTCTTTTTTTTGAAACCAATGGGTTCGGATTAATGCATGATTGATATCTTCAGTACTTGAAACGATATTGAACGGCATTCTATATAGATAATGTTTTGTGTTTCAGTTACTAGGAAATAAGGCTAATTCTCATAGAACTGCAATGACATTTATATTCTTCTCTTTTGCTTCTTAATTTTCTTAGCTACCCAAATTTCTCCTTTAAGTCGATTAAGTTTGATTCTTGCTATGATTTTTCGAATATGATGTTTAGTAATTTGTTCAATGTTGTAATTTGTAATCAATGTTCAAAAACAAGCAATAGTAATGTTATTTACATCGTATGTTATCATCGAGCAATGGATTAACGAATGTGTTATTGGAGCTATATCAAATTCCTGTTGAGAGAGTGCAAAACACATCCTAATTATCTACAGACGAATCCATGGGATGTTCAGGAAACGGGAAAATAAGTCATTAATCATTGTTGATTTAAGCGTTAGAATATGGCCGAAAATGAATGTACACTGAATTTTTTCACTTGCGAGCCATATCCATCAACATGAGGTTCATAATCTCATTCTCATAATGTGTATAAATAATGTTTTGTTCGGGATTTATTGATATTGAGTTGGTGAATTGATATTTATTAGAACTTGGAATAATAATTGTTAAATTTGTTAGATGGTGGAAATCAATATTGTGTGTTTACACCTTCTGTTATTCTGTATATGATTGGAAGGGATCAAGTATTCATCTGTTGATGTCTCTACTCCAATATATTATAGTTTCAAGAAATCAAATCAAATCAAACTTATTTGCCATAAAGTAACAAAACAAATGGACAAAATACACATATACACAAATACAAATACACATTTGAATATGACATACATAAATTAATCAAGCCCCTGGTATATTAATTTTATTAATATTGTGGCTCGAATAGTTTAGTGCTAGCATTAAGTGAATGATTTGATGATAACATGTCTTAGTGTATTGGGGATACATGTATTATTTACATTTTCCATTTCCAACGATAATGTTAAATTATCCTTGAAATTTTTGGAAATTTATAACTTAGGAAATCTGCATTAACTTTAAATACGATATCATATTCATCTGCTTTTAAGTGATTTTGTAATGATTTTATGTTTTTCATATCTGAAATTTTGTTCATTTTATTTTTATCAGAATCTCTTTTTAATGATGATAATTAAATCCTATAAAATCATGCTTATTTCATGAAATATATCAAAATTAAAAATAAATTTTGTTTTATTAACTTATATTTTATTATGTACATGTATCTGTTTATTGTAAACACAGAAATTATAATGTACCTATTATATTATAATTTATTTTTCTATAATTTTAATTCTCTGTACATTTTGATTTTTATAATCTACATATTTGCTAATAATTTAAAATTTGTTCAATTTATTGAAAATTATTATTGCACAAAAATAATATGTTAATTTTATAATTCAAATTATTTACAATCATAAGTAGGAAAAATCACAGTTCTCTTTAATTATCAATTTTGCTAAATATTTCCCTGTTAATTTTCTATTAATCAGAAAATAATGCTTTTCAACATCAATACAAATCACATTTGAATATTCTCTTAATCAAGTCCCCTAATTATAATATTAAAATCGATTATGTGAGTAAGTGTCCAATGTATTTTATTAATATTGTTGGCTCGAATAGCATAAGTTTAGTGTTAGCATAAGTAATAGTGATCGATTTGATGATAGAATTAGTGTATTGGTGCTATTGCATGTTTTTTACTGCTCATATTTTACCCCATATTATTCCATTTCTTTCAACAATTAAAATCTACCGTTAAATTATCATGAAAATTTTTGGAAATTTATAACTTATAAATCTTGCATTTAACTTTAAATGATATCATCTCATCAGTAATACAGCATGCTATCCATTGTCAGTGATTTATTCATTATCTGATTTTAGTGATTTTTGCTTTCTGGAACTGTTTTTCATTTCCCAGTGATCAATGTTTAATGCTTTAAACGCTCTTCCTGCTAAAATGAATGATCAGTAAAAGCCTATAAAATATAAAATGAAGCTTATACAATTCAACAATAACTTATTTTATTATGTACATAGGCCTAATATGAGCTGTTTCTATGTGTAATCAAGCACAAATTGTAATGTACCTATTTTATAGAAAGCAATTAATCATATTCTATTCTTTGCGGTTCATTCTACTCTAACTTAGCATTTTTTAAATTCAAATTAAGGCTGTACATGTATTTTGCATATTGGCTTTACATGGCTTTACATGTTGCCTGGTTAAGTGTTCAACTCTATATTGAAATCAAATTATATATTGCACAAAAATAATAGAATGTCTGATACTATAATATAATTTAGTTACAATCTCATCAAAAATCATAGTTTACAATTTCAACAATTGAAGTAGGCTACATGAAATATTTCTCCATTATATTATTTATCTAATCAATCAAATTAGTTTTTTCATAAAATAATCTTACAATCCCAAAACTTGCTTCTCTAGAACCTTCTTTCTCAGTCAGTTTTCATGTCTGAGGTGCAGAAATAAATATAAACATCTTGTGCCTGTGCTTTGAAATTATTATCTGGGAATTGAATGTTGCACCCAGCCTCCGAGGCATGTCCGAACATCAACAACATAATAAAGCCGTTGTTGGTTGAAATTGTTGTGATCGGTTGACAATATATTCTGTGTTAGCGCAAATACGACTCATTGTAACTGAGGGATATGGATTGGGGTTGGGCTGGGCCGCAGTTATTTAGGCAAGTGGTTCGATAGAATGAATACCTCTCTTCACTTCTTGGCCTCAAAGTGGGCAAGAGTCAGTCGAATACTGTACTGTGCCATTTCATCTGTTGCTGGTCCTCTCCGAGCCTCTGCTGTCATTGCTTCCTGTCGTGACAGTCCACAGGTCTAAGAGTCTCACTTTCATTTATTTTTCTCTTCCTTGCCTTGCGCCCATAATACTGCTTATAAAAAAGTAACAACATCCCCTCCCATAGCCCCCCCCTTCACTTCTATTCCTTCTGCCACCAACTTGGAGTTCACTTAAAGAAAGATGTTTTTCACTAAGTTGGAAATAGGAAAATGTTCATAATTATACCCATCTTCTCATTCTTTTTCTTCATTTTTCTAGTTGTATTTCTAGTGCACACACTGTCCATCAAGCGGTGTGTTGTTCTGTAATTTTCCTCAGTCAAAATCAGTGCTGCAAACGTTCAACAAATTTCTGTGAACTATGAAATGAAAACTCAGGTGAAATCTATTTAATGTATATGTTACAAGTAGCCTATAATTTTTTTGATAAATGTACTTCAGAAGTGTGTTTTAGTATAATTATACATTTTGATAAAATTATCATCCTGTGTCAGAACTTGGAGACTTCGTACGTACCGGTACTATATTCATATCATATAACCACTCAGAATTTGTGTTGGTCTCTTTTCTTCTGCCTCATATTCTATTTGTGACCATGAATGAAACTTCTAGATGATGTACAGTATTGTGTTCTCTGTATTTCCATAAAATTCTTCTTCAAGCACTTAAATTTAAATCTATCTTAATTTTTCATGAGTGAGTACAGTGGTATACACCAAGTACCGTACCGTGAGTTACTTGCCCTTATTTTTGTTTATTGTAAGTATTATTGAAGAATACTGTATTATGTAGCTTGCTAAGCTTTTCAGTGGAGAAAAAACGATGTTGGATTGTTAGTGTTAGTTCGTCAAATTACGTGTTTTACAAGATACTTCTAAAACTTTTATGAAATAAGCCTCCAGATTTAATTCGACTAGTAGGGCTAGAGGTGTGCAATGGAACCTGCAGTGGAACCCTGATAAATCGAATCTCCAAGGGGCAGCAGAAATTCGATTTATCAAGTATTTCGAAATACTAAGGTTCCAGTTATTGGATAACAAGTTTAGGGGTGGAAAAGGTTCGGTAATGAGTTCGATTTATCCATGAGCTCATCTACTGTATTATGTCAAAGTGTGCGATGAATAGTGTGCGATGAACATGTAAAATAATAAGTTAATAGATGAACCTTATTTAGAACCTTATTATTCCACTTGAACCTTTTATAACCTTATTATTCCACTCGATGGAATTCTCTTCTGCTAATACTTTACAGTTACATTACATTGTAGATTACAAAAATTTTCATAAAAGTATATAAGCTGCCACATATGGGCTAAATTCCCTATTATATTGTGCTTAAAGTCTGTGTGCTTAATGTCACAATAGATTACAACGTTCTAATTTCCATCATTTCATGTATTGAGAGTTGATGATTTTTAATAATAATTCAAATGTATTTACTTGTTTCATAATATCTTTGAAATACAGAGGAATCAGTTGCCACCGGCGATTGGAGCTTATAACAAGCTGCTCTATGCTAGTATAATACTAGTAAACCCAATGGTTTACGCCAGCATAGCGCTGCACTGTGCGCTGTGTCACAGGAGCTGACGCTGGTTGGTGGGGCTGCGACGCACGGGGACTCGCTTAATTTTACATCAGCGGGTCTGCTGATAATAGATTCAAATTATTAATGCCTGGAACTTGCAGCCCTTTCGCTCCCTTCCCCCCCTGGCCGATGGCGACTGTGAATGATGCTATTGCCAAATAGCTGCGACGAGCGATTAATTATTTAGAAGGCTGTGGCTGCTAGCTCACCTGATCCCCCCACCCCGCCACCACGGTTTCACGTGTCTTTTGTAACCAGGTCTTATTTTCAAGCACCTGCTCAAATGGAGCCCAATTAGGAATTGGCCGTTTGTTGAGAAACGAATTCAAATTGACGGCTCCCTGGAGATTGCGCGGTCCAATTGTCGACTATTACTGTACGTGTTATACGTTGTAATAATGTAATGGGGCTTACTAGTCGACAAATTCCCGAAAGGAATTCCCTAGTCGACAAAATGATTCTAAATTTTAATTGTTGTTTTTCGATTTCAAATTTAATTCTGAAATTGACGGCTTGTGGAGTATGAGAAATAACTTATTCAGAAAGTCTAATAATCTTATATTCAATGTCTAATCTAATCTTTAATCAATAGTATAATATCTCAACATAGGCGTCGCGCCGGGGAAACACAGGGGGACACGTGCCCCCCCCCCCCAACATTCTTGTAAAAATTGCTGTGATCTGCTTATGTTGGGTTGCACCAAGCAAGATCAATTTTGATCCAGGATCAGTATAATGCTAATCAAATGGAATCAAATGATTGAAAATAGTTGATCCCGGTTGGTGCAACCCAACATAAATAAAATAAATATCTGGTTGTACTGTTATTTCTGCTTAGGCTACACAGAATGATTTCTGAGCATTCTATTGAGTATTTTACCTTATAAAAGTATCATTTTGTGTATGCTTCCCGGCTCATATTTCATTAATTTTGACTTGTGCCCCCCAAAATTCATGGCCCATGCTACGCCTGTGCATCTCAATAATAATTCATTTTGTTCATCACTATTTGGGTAGTAACTAACTGAACAAAATAACTAAGATGAAACACTTAAAATACAATAGGCTGTACATAATAATCATTACAAAGTGATTATAGTATACTTTGTATCAATACAATGCGATTGATAAATTGGCTTTTCGCAACGATAATACCGTAATGCAAAAGCTCTTGATCTAGTAGTTTTTACAGATCTTCGCAGTTAAAATCGCATTTACTACTTAGGTTCATTGAAAATGTGAGTTTATTATATATATATTTGATTGGCATCCTTCATGAATTCAAAATTCATGATTCTTGTCAGAAGTCATGCGTCTTCGATGTACGTCTTTTATGATTTATTGTGTTTTAACGACACATTAAAAATAAGTTATTTGAACGATTCTTTCTAGTTTGTGGTCAATTTCTCAGTCATGACATATTTTCTGCAACTATTAGTTGACTTGATGAAGTGAATGCTTGTTTTGAGAAAGAAATGCTGCAGCAATGCACAGTGGAGTCTATTAAACATCGAAATCTTTTGAAAGTAGTTGCGCGCAAAGTTTGGAAGAATAACCTAAAATTCGAGTGGACCGCCGTGGATAAAGTAGAATTAATGATTGGCGGTGTCACAAGTCAGCAATAAATCATCGCCCGAGTTGATCGATGGCATTCAACCAAGCATTGAGTCTCTACTCTGCGATACATTTCAAGTCCTATTTTTTGAGCCGTTAACAAGCTCAGTGGCAGTTTACAATAAATGGAATTTACACAATGAGCCAGTAAAGGAGTGTTCTATTCTCAATTCCATGACTGTTTGAGAGATCTTTTAAAATGATGTAGACAAATTTTTTAGGTGTACATCTTTAATCGAAGATTCATTCATGATTCACTCTGAACCACTCAACTATTTTCTGTAAAAATTTTCATGCTTTAGCCTACATAGGTATCATTGATGCTGTACAATATATTATGCTTATATTAAGATTTATAAATTAATAAAATATACACTTTTCAGTACTTCATGTAAAATTGAAGTAGCTTATTGTTTTTCGGATCTCAGTATAAAGGTTTATCTATTATATTAAAAAAAAATTGGCGCATTCTTCTCTACTGTGCTTCCACCACTGCGAGATTTGGTGTGAAATCTAGAACAAACTCACACTGATACAAGTCTGTTGCAATGTTACTGTATTCCCAAACGATACAGTACTGAACAAGCAAGAGGCGCTTTGCGCTGCACGGCTTAAACTCGTCTGTTACTTTAATAACGAATTCCTATTTCTCTTTAATAAATTAGTGAGAACTGCGTTGTCCCAGTGTAAGGTTTCATAATTAGCTGATGAACCGCGAACTATTACTTCTTGGAAGTATTCGTGGAACGGTTGTGTTGAAATGTGACCAAGAATATCAAAGGAGTAATATCAACTTGGATGAAGTATTTACAATTAAAATTCAAGCTGCATAGTGGGTACTTGGGTCTAAATAGACTGGGGTACTAAGATCTAATTAAGCAGTGCACTTGAAGGGTTGAGAGTGAAAACATAGGTAGAAGAGCTTTGTATTTGGAGGAACTGTGTGAGGGAGAGAGACACAAGAGCGAGGGAGTGAGACGTGTGTAATTGTTTACTAGAGTGCCTGGAAACAGAGTAAAACTGCCTGAAAATAAGCTGTGTTGGGGAGCTGTGTGATACGACAGAAGACACTTTTCGCTAATTAATTGGGTAATGAAGTGATCTCGACTAATTTCCACCTCTCCATTTGGAGTTTCGTTCCATTCCAATTTCAACGTTGACCTTCCAGCAACAAACTTGAGATAACTAATGTTGATTACGCAGAAGCGCATTTATATTGTATCTTATTTTCTCTCACTGTATTCCACATCCTTTACTCTATCAGCTGTCCTATTCTTGACTTTATTGACAATTATCTTATGATTATATATACTGGGATATCTATGATAATTATTTATTTTAAAAATGTATCACGAATTAAAATGTTTTATTTTTCAAGAAAGGTGTGAAGCTACATCTGAAGATCTGAGAAAGTATCTATGTACTCGCTCAGTAGCTATAATAGTTACAGACGAAAAGACGAAATGATTTATTATTATTGTGAAGTCATTTATCGGCACCTCACTTTTCAGTGAAGAAATTTGTACTGTCTTCACATCCTTGGTCAGCGATCGTCAAGGTGCAATATATGATTTTATATAGTTTATTAAATACCTCCCAATTTGACTCCTTTATTCATCTTAAATTCAATATTCCGTTTCTGCGTCGCTGCTGATTGACTAGAGAAATCAACCAGCAGAACGATGTGTGTTTATATGCGGTTGGCAGCAGCTACGTTGCGAGCGGTCACGTTCGCCAGGGGGTTTGTAATGACATCAGTGGGGGGGGGGGGTTTAGGGGGGTTGGTCTAGGAGGCATCTTGAACGTTAAACGATTATCTGGAAGACCCGAGGCGAATTAAGTTGCCGAGTCTTGTGTACACTGGGTCGTCGGTGGTTTGCTCCGAGTAAGGAGAAGGGTTGGTTGGTTCTTTGCTGTTGCTTGCCGTGCCCTGCTCTGCTCCTTAGAACGACAGAAAAACGTTAGCCGGCTATCCAGTAGCAGAGAGAACATCAGTTCTCAGTTGCTTGCTGCCTGGCCGCCTGCCAAAATCCGAGCCGTGATCTCGGGCTGCTTCTTGCAAGCAACCCCTCTTACCCACCATTCCAGCCTCAACAACAGTCATGGTCTGTTGTGGAGCGAAATTTGCTTTCGAATGAAAAAGAAATTGTAAAATTTCACGACTGGCAACTAGTCGTGCTCAATCTACTGTCAAATGCCTTTTGAAATTAGCTGGCATTTTTGCCGACTATATTGTTGAGAGAAATAAGCAAGCACTTGTATTCTGCTTTTCCACCTCAAGTCAAGTTCTATTTGCAGTGTGATGGGACAAAAATCTCACCCTCAAATTATGTTGGAAGAAATTATTAGATGGTGGAGTTAACTAACTACTAGATTACATGATAATTAGTGGTATGAAAAACCAAAGAAAGCTACATAATGTGTATTATTATATCTTACACATTTTTTACAATAAGAATAATTATAATAATTATATCTATATAAGCATGATGTCATTAGTTTTATATTTTCTTTGTACTACTTCATGTTGATGCTGTGAGCAATATTGTACCCTGATAAAAATGTTGTTATCTGATTGTGTAATTTTGTCGAAATAAAATTCAATTCAATGATTCGGGCTTTACTCTTTGTACGCTTGTTGTTCCAGATTGTGAATATAATATATATACATTATTTTTATCAATGAAATTCCGTTGTTGATGTCAACAAAAATATTTCAACTTGCTCAATAATTCGGCAAAATTTTTCGTATCCTACTCAATTTTATAATCTATTAGTCTAATTAGTTAATTCATTTCCATCCAAATCATTTTTATGTGTTCTTAATACATAGATAGTTTTTTAAATGTGAACAATTTTTGAAAGGTTAACGAAAGAAGGAATAATTTATTTCTATTTATTTGAAAATGAAAATTTACCATTTTGATCGCAAAGAAAGGAGAGTGGTGATAAGGAGGGAACGATGAGAATTGATAGAGCAATCATAGTACAAAATATGCCAAATAATATTGAAACTAAGTGCAGAAAGTATGCTTATTCTATTGTAGTGAGTTAATAATATCTTGATTCAATAAGATAATCGGACGACTTATGCAAGAAAAGTTATTAATTCTGATCATTCATCAACAATTACGTTGGGTGGTGTGTGGGTTTTAAGAGTAGTGCTTTGATTTCACTCTATTCACTCACATTTTTCCAGGAATACCCTTTTCCACGAATTTACCTTTGTATGTATAAAATAGCTTGTAATTTCAAGCTCCTATCAACTACAAATCTGAAATCTACACTTATCTGAACGTGTAAATCCGCCCACGATTAGTTGTGGGTGTGAAAGTCATGATGAAACTTTAGTGTTCACCCTTTGACCTTTGATTGTTTTGATTGATTACTTTAATAATTTATTACCAGAGTCGCTGTCTAGCTGCGTTCTACACACTCATTTTCATTCTCATGTTCTATGAGGAGCAAGGTGTTATCACATATTGTAAGCTTTGGGT
The DNA here is from genome assembly GCA_017141395.1 of Laodelphax striatellus. Classification (NCBI taxonomy): domain Eukaryota; kingdom Metazoa; phylum Arthropoda; class Insecta; order Hemiptera; family Delphacidae; genus Laodelphax; species Laodelphax striatellus. The sequence continues at coordinate 40,243,264 of CM029532.1, read as the reverse complement.
GATTATGGTGTGTTGAAGTCATAATCTAATGAGTAGAAGGGAGTCAGCTTGTGACCCCTTTCCTCCCTCGCCCCGCGTCACAGTGAGCTCTCTGGCACAGGCGGTGGCTGTGAGTGGGTTGGAGGGGGGTTGGTGTGGGTTGTAAGGGTAGTGCTGACCCTCGAATGTATTGTGCGCATGCGTACTGCTCGATTCTGCTATCAACGATTCTCTCCACTCTGCCAACGATGGAATGCGTTCGCGATCTAAGTCCATTAGCTGGCCGCCCAAATTGTTCAAATTAAAAAAGTAATCTAAATTATGAATATTTCACCTCCGTCTTGTTTTTACTGTACCTGATAGCGTGTATCTTAAGTGGATACTCGTGTAACGTAATTGCAGAGCTATGAAAAGGGGTGAATGCTCATTAGTATTAATTGCTTGAAAAATACAGGGTTTACAGTGGTTCAAATCTCAAATAGATCCAGTAAACATCAGTCACCGTTTCATGTCTTCATAAGATGTGTGGAGGGATTCAAACTTCACATTGATGACTCATTGAAGACACTCACTATACTCACTCTACATTGATATCTCAGTACCATTGTATAATATTACAGACAAACCAGAAGTATATCTTGTCTTCTTGATCATGTATGAGTTATTGTATCGATTTATAAAGGAAGTCTAACTTGAAAGAGTTGCCATCTGATTTGAAATGTTATAATTTATAATACACCTCTTTTAAGTTGAAAAACCTATATAATCATGGATTAATTGAACGTTCACACTTCTTGCTCCTATTGATGAATTGTATACTCCAGAGTGATAAAGTAAAGCAATGCAATTGAAAATTCATGTAAATAGTACAAATCCATTGTCAATCTCTATCACACTTTGATGTTGTAGAATAGCAGAAAGGTTTGATGTGTTGTCAATCATGCTCACGATTGATTTCTAGTTTATTAGGCTGGACGCATACTGATGCAGCATTTTAGTGCTGCAAGGCAAAATGTAATGCTTAATTGTATTCCAATGGGAGTCCGTTCACTCATCAAAATTGTTGTAGAAGTCGAAGTTGTGTTTCGTTTCGCATTGTAAAATACTGTAAATTATTAATCAAATGCTGTATCAGTGTGCGTCTAGCCTTTATGCAGGCTAACCATGAAGTTCTTGATCAAAACGAAATAGTTGACTGAAAATATCCGTACATCACTGAAATACGAGGTGAATAACAAAGCATTTTGATGAGCCATTTAAAATTGTGTTGCTAAACCTTTTATGCGACACTAAAAGCAGAAACCAACGTGCATTTATGCAGTAACTTGTTGCTGTCCAACAACATTCCCTACTGTCTGCCTAACAAACATCCTTTTTAATCGGATTAATTTGTTCGACATTGTACTTATTTCACCAGTATGTGATGGAACTCATTTAAAGCTTGTCGTGAATTAATGGACAACGTGATGCCAGACGTGCTAAATGATTGTCGATAAATATTTGGGTTTCATTTGAGTGACCGGAAAGCTCTATCGGAAGCTATTAAATGAAAATCGTTTTGAAACCAAGCTTTGAATTTAATTTCCAACTCGAGAAGAGTTGCATGAAAATCGATTATACAATTTATGTCACCAATTATTGTAAACCAAAAATACGATGCAATTTTTAATGGAATCCAATCACTTCTTTATTTTCCTATTTTTTGTTTTGTTTTGTTTTCTATGTGCCAATTCAGTTCTTATTTCCTGTCTCCCTATAAAGGTTGAAGGGTTGACAAGGTATAATGAAAAATACATCTATTTCTTTGTACTAAAGGCACCTTTACCAAACAATACTTATGAGCTTGGTCGGACCCTTCTTTGCTGATGAAATCGATCTTAAAAATAACTGTCATATCTGTAGAAAAATCTGCTATCTTCCTTCCTTTTTATCTCGGTAAAAAAGTATTTCTGGCAACATTTGATGCTTGAGATTTTTATTATTTCCATGAGTACAACACCCTCTAGAAGTATTCTGAGAGAGTTTCGTGACACTATATGTGTCAGTAGATTAATATTATATTGTACAGGGTCCGGCAGTGAATCGTGCGATTTTGAAATGGCTGTAAATAAAAAACAAAATTGTATTATTACTATCTTAATCTAAATTGAAAACCATTTAAGAAACAACATTCATATTGTCACTCCCGATTGAGACATTCTTGTATAGGCGATTTCTGAAATTGCACATCACATCACGGAGCATACGCTGAGCCAGCGATGAGGAATATTTTCATCTCTCTGGTTTTGTGAATAAACCAAATTTCCGATTCTGGAGAGCTGAAAACCCTGAACAACTCCATCAAAAACCACTCCATTCAAGCAAGGTAATAGTTTGATACGCAATGTCCTCATGGGAATCATGGGCCCGTATTTTTTTGAAAATGACAGGGAGCAAACTGTGAAGTTAGTGTGAATGCACAATGCTATTCGGAAATATTGCATTCGTTCTTCAATCCTCAGCTTCGTCAACATGGAATGAACAATGAAACCTTATTCCAGCACGACGACTCCACAAGTCCTACAGCCATGTGTGAGCATGAATGTTCTCAAAAATGTTTTCCAAATCGAGGGATATCCCGAAATGGAGAAATTTCTCCATGAAATGATGGGCAGTTTCAGAAATCGCCTGTACAAGAATGTCTCATTCGGGAAAGACAATTTGAATGTTGTTTCATAAATGCTTTTTAATGTAGATTAAGATAGTGAAAATACAATTTTGAAATATTCATCCGTTTATTTTTTATAGTGATTTCAAAATCGCCCGATTCACTGCCAGACCCTGTAGCATTCAAACCCTGTCGCTGTCTTAAAACCTTGAGCTTCGTAGTACCATAATATAATGATTGGCAATTAAATCAAGAAAATGTTGGAATATGTGGGAACAATGTAAACGCATGGAAAATCAGGAATTTCGGCGTTCTCTCCAGACATTACACTTGGGAATTTGAACAGACGTGGGTTCTTTGAAGCCAGAGGCTGCATGTATAGCCGTGGGGTGTATTGAACGCTAACAACCCGGCAACGAACATTCAGCTTTCTTCTTTTTTGTATCGTAGCGCCTCCAGTCATTTTCGGCTGCTATCGGTAAATTGAATCGATAAATTTTATTTAAACAAGCCCTGGTGGATAATAATTCGAATACATGGTGAATGTTCCCCTTTCCACCCACACCCTCGTCGTTTCAGAAAAGCACTCGCCTCTCATACGAAAAAACTTCTCTCGCTTAATTACTACATTAGAGTCCATTACCCAGGTTCGAACTCCGACCAGCTACATGCTACAAGGTGTTGCGCCTTATCTCTCCTCTCTCTTGTACTGTACTGTGTTTGTAAAGGCTCTTTGCTGTATTGATTTGTCTATTTTTAATGGAAACTGCAGTAGCGGGCCCTATTTCTGGCTCCATTCCCTGCGTTATTTTACGAGAAGAACGTAAAATTTATTTCCGCCTGCCCCACGTTGCTGCAAGTTGTTTTCCAAGCTGCCGCCCGGTCCGAATTTGAATATTTTTGTGCGATATTTTGCGGCCTGTGTGCGCCGTCGCGTCACTTTACATATTTACATTCTGTTTGCAGTCAAATCCCTTTCTCCTCCTAAATCCATATCCTAACGCGACAATTGCATGAAACAAGTAGGTGATTATGTTGAATTGTTTATTTTCCCCACTATTCATGTGAAAGTAACTACAGTATGGCTTGAATTTTTTTATTCATGTAGACTGACTATTGTTCATTCACCTCCAACATGATATCCCGTCAATCTGTATCTTCACTCTACATTTCCAGAGTTACACGAGAAGTTGTAGTTTCTATCAAACTTGAAATATTGTGCTCTACAATGATATATGAAAAATATTGGCATATTAGTGCTGAGTCTATTAAAAATTTCCCACGGGATCTTCAATATGTTCGTCGGAACATTTCGGGTTTTTCTTTGTCCAGTTTGCTTATGTCATTAGCAAGCAGTGGATGAAAATGTAATAGTTTATTTCATTTATTTGTGTAACTCTTGTGTAAAACGTGGTGTAATATTGATCTAATATTTCAGTGACAGCTTTTTGTTCATTTCGTTATCATTTGCCGATCATTTTCGTTTCTATTTCTGCATATGTTGATGCATTTATTAGATTCAAGAATGCATTACAATTGAAGTGTGATAAATAGAACATTAATTTCTTGGAAACTCGCGCGTCTGATAATGCAAAGGTAGCCGGCTCGATTCCTATTGGTTACAACAGATTTTGACAACGGATTTCGGGTTGGACAACAGATTTCGGAGGAGGCGTTCAGCCGTCGGTCCCGGCTGCCTAAAAAGACGTCATCTCTCATCATCACCCTCCCATTACTCACGCACAAGCTCATGTGGGCATCACCCTCAAGGAAAAAATTAAGTTGTGGTATCTTTTCATACTGAGCAGAAATAATTTTAAATCTTTTAAACTCACTTTTATTGTTGTATTTTGCACCAACATGGTGTTTAACGTTATTTCATTAGTGAATACAATCATATTGTAATGAATTCAAACCATACTGGACTTGAAAGAAGTCCGTATACAATGCAGTGAAGCGCTTATTGCTTACTGAATATTACGTATTGTCAATTAAAAAAAAAACACACGGTCAGTTGCACGATAATCTAATTTAATTTCAACGCCCTTAAAATTATGTCATCTAACTTAACTAATGCAACGGGAACCAGTGAATGAATTCAATATGACGTTAATCAATTCTATGACGTTATTCTGTATTCATATGGATTTCATGCAACTGGCCAAATAAGTTCAGTGTCGTTTTTGTCTGGTCGTTGGTGAAGACGGAAAAGTGAGAGATGCTGTTCTAGCTCCCATCATTGCTGACAAGAAGATGCTTGACCAATTCCCAGCCATAACATTTATAAGCAGTGATGCGGAACATTTCCATCTCAATGGAGCAGTAAACAAAACTTCCGATGCTTGGTCATAAATAATATCCTCATGACCGCGTCATGAAAGGCCGCTCAACTGGGCCTGTTTCAGTGACAGTTTCGTCAATAGATTTCCAGACATATGAATTGTTGGTCGCTTTTACTGCCGGTGGTTGAGCTTCACCATGTGGAGAAAATGGGGTGGCCTTCGAAAGAATGATTATATATTTCCTCTTTAAGAAAACAGTCACAATGTGGATATTTGTTGAAAATAATTTTATTTATAAAAATATGGAACTATACGTGTAGCATTTTTCTGAACCATGGTTTTTGTTGTGTATTGATGGTAGGTTTACCTTATCCCACCTTCATATTATGTGCTTCATATTCTTCTCTAAAATCATTCCAGCAGATCCGATTTCACCTTGAAAATAATTTCAAAGTATATTAAATCCTCTTTAACCTTCTCGAGGAGATTCGTTGGAATACGGCGTTGTAGCTGTGAATTCAATGAGAGATTTGTTGGCAAAATGATTGAAACTCATGTCTCAAATATAGTATTACAAAACTGAGTTGAATAAATTCACACATATAAGAGGTTGTTAAACCGAGAAGGTTGGATGTGAGAATACTTAGCAGGGAATTCTTTCCGAATTTTATTGGAAAACGAGAACTCGCTCGACGAATTGGAAGCTTCTGGCCGTTTCTCGGCAAGTAAAAGTTTGAGATTCAGTTGAACTTTTCCTTCTTTTGTGAGATTCTCTCGTTTAGTTCGTTTACAACTCGCAGCGAAAATGTCTTTGGATTGCAAATAATCCGATGGATAATTATGCTTGTCGTTTTCAAGGAAAATGTCTTGAAAGAACAAAGCATTTAGGTAGACTAAATTGATAACATATTTTTTACTTATTTGTGAATCATCATTACTTTATTACACTTCTTCCCCATCAAATGCCTCTGCAATTTCCAATCCTCAATCTGTCTGGAAGGGAAAGTCTCAGGTGAAACTCAAACAGTTATTGGATAGTATTTTGAGGATGTTTGCCCCTGATACTTAATTGGTATCTGGAATTTATGAAGTTTTCTGGATCATAAAACAATCAATTCTCATTGCTCATTGCTAAGAATGATTTGATAGAAGTTGGTTTGAGTTGAATTGAAGTGATTTAGTTGAGTTGATTCAGCCTAGAAAAACAAAATACTTTCTAATTCTCCAATCACAATGAGTGCCTCTCAAACTCAAGAGTGGCTCTCACAATTCTCCACCTCTCTAACTTCTAAGTCAGCGATTAACAAAAGAAATAATTGAGCTGTGCTGTAGCTTGAACAGATTTTGAAAACTTCTCTTCTTTTAAACCTCTTCAAAGTCAATCAAAAACTAAAAAAGAATTATCGATGGAACACAAAATGGATTCCCATAGAAATAGAACTTTGTGGAAGTTCAGAATTCACTGCATTGCAGATTGCACCAAAAGCAAGGTTAGATGCATAGATTGAGTTTGGAGGTATCAAATGCAAATCTTGTCATGCGAAAATCTGAAGTTGGAAAGTCGAAAGTCAAGGTCTGTTTCGATACAAGTAAATCAACTTTACTACCCTGGATGCGGTTTATTTAAATACCCTGACTATTTTCAGACATCTCAGACATGTTATTTGAATCAACATACTGGTATGAGTAATTTTAAAATTAAATTTTGCCCACAAATTGTCATTCATGTATTATTCTTGTGCATCTAGTAAATTGTTGAAAATCATCATCTTGAAATGTACATTTATTATGCCTGTAATATGTATGTAGTGTTTAAAGTATTTTATAAGGAATATATTATTCAATTTTTTATTAAAATTTGAAATTAACTTTTTTTTTATCGTATGGCTTTTTATCGGTGGGGAGACCCTTACGGGTAGGTTCCACCTCGCCAAATCCGCCAATTTTTGTACAGGTCACCCATCCGAGAGCGGTCTTGAATGTTTGTTACACATGATTACTTAGCAACCACTCTCACCGAGTGACCACTGATATTACTTTTGATTTCATTATATTAATTTCTCCTAAATATTTTTGCTGGTTTCCTATATTCCAAGTACATACCGTAAATGGGGTAACTAAAGCTAGGGAAACTAAAGCCATAATAGCAGGGTAATTTTTGGATGGTGATCAGTGGCAACACTGTTTGGAATTTACATCTGATCTTGTACTCTCCTAACAGCAGCTTAGGTGTACTTTCAAAATACGTGTCTTTTTATCAAAACAATATCAAGGTGAGTGTACAGTAAAACTATGACATTTTAACCTAAAAATCAATAAAAAAGTTACAGCTTAAATAACTTCTGCTCTGAACAAGTCGTTTCCAATCTTAAATTCTCAAACTCTCAACAAAAAATAACTTTAATTTATGTTTCAACACACCTTTGAAAGTTATAACCTATAACTTGATTCTTTTCTTTTATTGTGATTTTTTTCTTAGTGATACACACTATGGGGGTAAACTCAAAGCCACATCATAAAGGCTATAAAATAGTCAAAATTTCTTATTTTTCTCCTTCTTCTTCTTCTTCTTCTTCTTCTTCTTCTTCTTCTTCTTCTTACTTTAGTAATAATTAATAAATTTTTCTCTTATTTAGGACCAAAAATGCCTCGAAACCCAAAGAAGAAGCTTGGTGCCAGGAAGTACAGTATAAGGATTACACAGATGAGACAGGTTTCCAAGACTTCTGAAAAAATGCCTTGATGCTTTGGGTGACGAGAACATACGAAAAAACTTTAAAAGGTGATACAAGGCAGCTGGCATTGTACCCTTGGACCGAAATGAAATTATGAAAAGGCTTCCTGATGGTGATGCCACTGCCAAAACTAATTGCCCACAAACAGTTTCTCAAGAGTTTAATTCAAGCAACAACTTGACTGATTCTTTGAAAGCTTTTTCTGAATAAAGGAGGAAGAGTGAGACAGAACCTCTTAAACAGCGTAAGAAGAGGAACTGAATGTGCCAACAGGAAGGGTGATTGAAAGCACGATTCTGATCGCTAGGATGATCCTCAACCAAATATGTCCAAAACACCTGATACTGACTAAAACAAAGGAACCTTTGAAAAAATGACAAAACTTTGTCATTTGCAATTGTGCAACCATCAAATATAAACAGAGGCCGTCATACTTTTCTTATGAACTGAAGCAATAATTTCAACAGACCTGAATTAAGACACTTATTAAACAGAGGCCGTTATACACCAATAGACCTATTTTCAATAATATTTTTCCGTAAAAAATAAAGCTTTTCTCTTATCTTTATAGTTACATATGCTTGGTTTATGACTTTAGTTACCCCAGCACTCTCTAACTAAAGCCAAACATTGATTTTAAATGGATGGCTTTTTGTTACCCTTTTCAGGAAACTAAAGCCAACCATATTTTATTTTTTATTCAAAAGATATATATTTCTGCCAATTTATGAATATATATTTTTAATGTATAACTACAGACCCAAGTTTTGCAATTTTTATTTAACCTATAAATTAAAGGGTCTGACTTGGGCAGAAGTTTGAATTTTGAAAGTGGCTTTAGTTACCCCAATTTACTCGGTATCTTAAATTTCAGGTAAAGGTTAGACTTCTACTCACACTTGGAAACTAAAATCGCGGAGATTGAGCGATTTGGATAACAAACATGTGTTTTCAAATGATGACGCTCAGACGATCCTGCAACTGTCTGAACGTCATCATTTGAAAACATATGTTTGTTATTCGAGTCGCTCATCTTCATTACAGCTGTTTCCTAAAAAAATTCAACGTTTCCACCCAAAATTAGAAATAGACCAGTCAGTATCGATCGACACCAGTTGAAAATGAATGGACGGTTTAGTAGTAGCAGTTAATTTATCACTAGAGTTGACAAGACGTGACAGTCGAGGAGAAAGTAATAAAGAGAGATAAACTTGGCGTGCAGTGGAAGGGCTGGCTCTGCTCTGCTCGGGTGGTTAGGGGAATAGATTTTCTCCGCCAAAGAGACAGATTAAAAGTGATATCAAAACATTTTGATATTGAAACTTGCACCGGAAAGACTGCACACAAACATTGCCATGGAGGTATAACGAAAAGTGTCATTCTCAACTGACATAGGGCAGCCAGTCTTCGTGTATTGGACAGCGTGGGTTGTTTTTGATTTTCTGCTCACGACTGAAATATAAAATTCTCGAGGCTTTCATAGCGGTAACAGAGCGGGGAGTGGTGGCTCTGCTATTTTATGTCAAGGATTAGTATGATAGTACATAAACCTGCGTTTACAAGAAGTATATTGGCTTCGCCCTTGGCGTAAACCGGCCAACGTCATTTACCTCTCTTCTTACAAGAATATATCTTCATATAAAACTATATGTATCTCGGGGTAATAAAAAGCGAGCTTCCAACACAAAAACACACACTAACAATAGTGGGTCTAGAATTCTGTATGTTTGAGGTGAGTTGAATTTGTTCTGATAGAGATTTGTTCCTTGCTCCTCACTCATAAATTAATATACACAGATTTGCACAAGGAGTCAAAGTAAAATTGAATATGATTCATCAAATGAAAAAGTCCGACTTTATCAGTGAACTCCATCAATTCTGAATAACAACATAATTTTTGACCACCTCGATGAGTCGATTCTACTCTTTGAGTTGCTCTATGTGTATAGTCCTTATGACACTTGTTGGGTGTCAATTTTTCTGGTTAATCATGCCTGAGTATCATGATTATGTAGGAAAAAATTGAAATTAACGATGAACACTTTAATTTTTTTAGTTTCAATGCATATTCTATTTATTATTGCAGACTCACTAACCTTCATTCCAAATTATACTGAAACTGTCTCCTACTAATTTGAATTTATTAAATTACGTTCACTGAAGTCTGCAGTTCGTGTTTGGAATTCTTCTGCTTCTTCTTCGTTCCAGGATTAGGCGATTTCACCTGTTCCGGTTTCAAAGGATATAAAATACTAATAATTGCTCAAATGCATGAATGAATCTTCTACCATCTGTTTAGAGGTCTTCCAATATCCTCTTACCATCAGGTCTGTACTTCATGACTGTTTTCGGTATTCTATTATCTGGCATACGTTCTACATGATATTTCCAATTTAGCCTGTTTCTTTCAAGTTGTTCTGATAATGATGATATGCCCAATTCATTTCTGATGTCTTCATTGCGAAATCTGTCTAACCTTGTGCAGCCTTTCACACTCCGGAGAAAGCGCATCTCTGCTGCTTGAACTCTGCTCAATGTTTTCTTTTTGCTCACCCAAGTTTCTGCTCCATATAATAATGTGGGTATTGCCATCACTTTATAAAATTTCAATTGTGTCTCCTTCCTTGTTCTGTTTTTCAACCGCCGTTTTATTGTACCACATATATGCAGAAATTTATTAAGTTTTAGGTCTACATCATTATCAACTCCATATGTGATCTCAACACCTAGGTACTTGAAATGAGACACTTGTTCAAGCAAAGCATTATCCAGCATAATTTTAGTTCTCACAGGTGATTTACCCCAGAAGGCCATTGTTTTAGTTTTATTTTTTGAAATACTCAGATTATACTTGTTTGAAAAGTTTATCCAGAGCAAACATTGCTTTCTGTAAATTATCTTCTGAGTTCTATAATACAACAAGGTCATCTGCAAACATCAGAATTTGTAAGTTCTTTGTTAAGTCCAAATTAATTCCAGTCGGGCTTCAATCATCCAGCATCTTACAACATCGTCAAGGTAGATATTAAATAATGATGGAGATAAGCTACAGCCTTGCTGCACACCTTGGTTTGTCTCAATTTCTTTAGTGAGAGTATATCCCATGTCAATAGCAATCTTGGTCCCTTGATATAAGCTTTTTATCGCGTCAATTAAATGCTTGGGATATCCTCTTCTTATCATTATGTCCCAAAGTGTGGCCTATCCAATCGGTCAAAAGCTTTCTCAAAATCAACGAAAGCCATGTGGGTCTCAACATTGAATTCTCTATTCTTTTCAATTATCTGCTTTAAACTGAACACCTGATCAATGCAAGAATGTCCTTTCCGGAAACCAGCTTGTTCCTCCAACAATATGGTGTTTGAGATTGGTTGAAGTCTGTTATTTATTATTTTGCTGTAAATTTTGTAAGCAGCTTGCAGGAGGCTGATTCCTCTGTAGTTGGAAACGTTATTCCTCTCTCCTTTTTTGAAGATAGACACAATCTTTGAACATTTCCATTCTTCTGGAATTCTACACTTCCTCCAGCACATGTTCAAAAAGTGCAGAAACCTAAGACTAAAGAAGAAACCACCATATTTTATCAATTCTGAGTTCAGGCCATCCATGCCTGTCGATTTCCTATTTTTTGTTTTCTTCAATGCATCTTCCAATTCTTTCAACTCAATCATATCAATCGTGACATTTTCGATTGTCTCTATCTTCGTTTCCTGAACGTTTGGATTGTACCAGAGATTTCTATAGTGTTCAATCCATTCCTCCTCTGAGATTATATTGATTTTAACTGTGTCTTTGTCGGTCCTATTCATGTGCTTCATTATCTTATAAGCAATTGTTTGTCTACCGTGCAGATCGTCTTCAATATTGCTTATGAACCGATCCCAAGACTCAGCATGCTTCTTTCTCACTATGGTTCTGGCTGCATTTCTTTTTATCACATATTCTCTTCTGGCCTCATCTGTTTGAAATTGGATGAATTTTTTGTAAGCCTTCTGTTTCTCTTTAATTGCAACTTCAATCTCATCATCCCAAATTTTCAGGCCTCTTTTCCGGTAGGATTTCTTTTCTTCCCCAACACCTCATCTGCAACTTTGGTGATGGACAATTTTATGTTATGCCATTTCTTTTCTATGCAATTGCTTGTGGGTATTGTTTGTAATAACTCTGTTAATCTCTTCATACAATCCCCGAATACTCTCTTCTTGTAATAAATATACTTTATAAAACTCATCTTTCTTCTGTTGGTCTCTTTTCTTATTACTTTTCCTGTTCCCCAAACGAGCTAACATTCCTCTTTTAGAAACAACCAAAACATGATCAGATCCTATATCGCAGCCTCTAAAAACTCTGGTGTCTCTTACTTGAGGAGCAATCTTTTCATTGCTATCACATAGTCAATAAGAGATCTGGTGTCTCTAGCAGCCCAAGTATATTTGTGAATATCTTTCTTCTTAAAGAAAGTATTGGTAATTTTCAGTTTATTGTATAAGGAGAAATCAATCAGTCTTTTTCCATTGTTATTCAAATGATGCTCTCCATAAATACCCACCGAGCCTTGCACATTTCTGTTGCCCACTCTTGCATTCAGATCTCCAGCGATAATCACATGATCCATTTTATATTTATTGACCTGCTTTTGAAGCTCTTCATAGAAAATTTCAGTTTGCTCTTCTCTATTTTCTTCTGGAGCATAAACTCCTATCACGCACAAATATCCTCTTTCTATTTTGAACCTCATGACAATGATTCTTTCACTTATGTAAGAGTAAGATGCAATCTTTCTTTTCCATTTGTCATCTACTAAAATGGCCACTCCACCACAAGCTCGTCGATTTTGTTCTACACCGCTGTATGCCATCATATAATCACCAATTTCTTTTGTACCTTGTAATTTCTTTTTTGTCTCGGTTAAAACAGCGATATTTATTCTTTTTTCCAGTAAAATTTTAGCCAATTCTATTTCTTTCAAGTGCAGACCTCCTCTTATATTCCATGTTGCTAAATTTAACAAATCCGTAATTCCAAATCGTTTGTGTTTGCTATTTCCTTTTCCATGTCCTAAATTCCAGTCCCGTTTATATCCTTTTTGAAACTTTCGAGTGATTGTTGAGTTCCCCTAAAGACGTTACCAGCGTCTTGTAGAGTAGACTTAGTGGTGGGACCGCCACCTTAGAGCATCCAAGACCCGCTCCGGACTTTCATTCGGAGACCCGCACTCCTAGGCTCATCCGCCTCCTCAGCCGTTGGGATCATGTCCTCTTCCGCCGTCAGAGCCGTTGACCAGCAAAATTATAGAAAATAAAGAAAGAATAATTAAATAATAATAGATTGACCAAGTGAGGCCAGATAAAAGGGGATGAAGTAAGAAGGAGGAAGGAGAGCTTGTAGGTAATAAATGGAACAAAATAACAAAACAAAACAAGCCCAAAAGAAAAAAAAAACTGAAGGAAAGAAAATAAAATAAAACATGAAGCATAAATAAAACCAAACGATAGATTGAGAGGGTGAGGGGAGAAGAGAAGAAGGCATGGGGACAGTTTGGAGGGTCGCGTACCTCTGAGTAGGATGAACTGCTACTCCCCCTACAAGATTGGAATTGATTTTGATATTCTACAACTTAGTTGATACGTTGCAAGTTTAAACTGCATAAGGTTTAAATTCAGGCCGAACTATCCAACTAGTCGTCAGACTTGAAGGCAAGTTGGAATGGGTTGATGAGACTGCCTCGAAGTTTATATCTCTCCTGAGCTCAGGTGATTTGAAATTCCGCATTTCCACGAATAATTGATCCAGCAATTCTCTAGCCTCTAGACAATACGGCCAGGATAGACATTAGACACACTCTAGGCAACTAACTATTCGAAAGCAATTGCCTGTAAAGTCAAAGACGAATTCTTCTCTTCGAATTTAATTATTCAGCTTTCGATTGCGGTGGCTGTCGTGGTTTCTCGTTCTCTTCATCTTCAATCCTGCCAATGCCATCCTCCATCATTTGCCTGTGCTTCCTCTGTCCTTATTCAGTCCACCCTATCGATTCTCTTCGTTCCCCCCAAAACCCCAACTGACAGGCTAGACCGCTTTCCTACGCATTTGTAGGACCTTCAAACCACCGCAAAGGATTCGAATACCGAGAGCTGGAAATAATAGTAAATGTGGAACTTGCAACAAATCATGTTTCAGCTTCGACTGTTCAACCATCTCCGTTTTGTTTTAATTCTACATTCTATTGTTTTAGCTTCTACCACAGGTTCATCGTAATAATATTATTGAAACTGGTCTGATGTGGAGTTTAATGCAGTTCGATGAAGCTTAAAAAGTTTGTTTAGTAAAGGTTTATGATACCACAATATTGATTGTTTATTTGTCATTTATACCTCCACTTCAAATATTTACTCTTATTGAACAGGACTTGATATGAAAAAATTAAAATTCTTAGTGCAGTGTGGAATAATTGAATTATTAATTGAATTCTATTTAAATAGAACATTTTCGTGTTGTATGCTAAGAGGTTGGGCTAGCTTGAGAGAAGTTATAAATGAATGAATTGTCATTAATTACTGTGATTCGTGCTATAATTTACTTGAGGTTTTAAGTGTTTTTCCTCCGTCACACTTATTGTAAACGTTTTCCAAGTCTTGTAACCTGCAAGGGGTTTCAAGTTAATCGTCCTGAGAGTCTTCACTATTCGAAATCCTAATTCTATGTTGCCATTGCGTTGTTAGTTGGAGATATCAAGTAGAAAATAGTGATTGCAGGTGACAGAACGGTCTGTTACAGCTTTAGCGCAACAGTTTCTTCCGGATACTCTGCGCTCGACTATTATTAAATTTAATGACACTTTGCCAACCCTTCATCTCGGTCTTGGCTGTCGTTTCTGGTCTTTGCAAGATCCCGCAGGAATCGTGATTCTTGCCAGTTGTGACAGAACACAAACACAAAGGCCAGTGACATGTTTCGATTCAGTGTGCGAGCTTCTTCAGGCTTCAGATGCGCCTTATTAACTGCTCCCTTTCTCTGTCTCTTTCTCTCTCTCTCAGTCTATCTTTCTCTCTCCTCGTCTCTCATCCCCTCATTTCCACCATCTCTTTATTCCCTTCATTCGTTCAACGACTGGCTGTGCAGCGTTCAACAATTTTCCTCTCATTTTCTGGCTTCAAGCTCTTCGCAACTTTCTTCTATCATAAAAAATCTTTTATGAGCGAAATAATTCTCTCGGAAAATTCAAGCTCTGAAAAGAAACTTCAAGAAGAATTCTACTGTATTTTCTGATCTTGTACCCTTCAATACAAATGGTATCTATTCATTTTATTCTTTTGATATAATATATTACATTGATATTCATGATTTCGTCAAAACAAATGTTATAAATTTTTATTCATCAGAATAAATCAATTTTATGTTATTCGTCAGAAATTTTAATTATTGAGTTCCATGACACGAATCTCACCATGGACCTTGATTTGCTATCATGATACAGTTCTATATTTCTCAGCCCTTCTTTAGAATGCCGAAATGAAGGTCTGTGAAAATTTTCTGTTTAGCCGTTTTCATAGGGAGCTTCAAACCTTATTTCTTCCTGGTCTAATATTATTTTTTCTCATAATTACTCTTGTGCTTGACTAACTGCTTCACAACCTTCCATACAATTTTTTCTCTTGCCTTTGAGATATCCTAATAAAATATGTAACTTTCCATTTCTTGTGGTTTATTTCTCCAACTACCGTTCTCACCTTGATCCTTCTAAAGGATCATCGTGATCCTTCTTACTATCCTCTTATATTCCATCCTTTTATTCTTTCATATTCCTTCTCCCAATTGAAAAATGGCTCAGTTTTGATCTTCTCTCAATATGATCAAAGTAGGAACGGGAGGAGGAGGAGGATGAGGAGGAGATTGAATGCCTTAATAAGGGAGGAGTTAGGATTCCTGGTCCTCTCTGCCTCAAACCTTAAGTAATCGGAGACAGTGGGAAATTGTGGTAAGCGCACGTGGGCATATTTCTTGGAATAAATAAATAATCTTATGATCTTCTATTTCTTATAACTTTTGAAATTAGATTAGAATAAACTGGGAGGTATAGTATGAAATTGATAGACTGTTTCCTATCTCATCAGAACTGTTCAGTACATTGTGTTGTGGTGTTTGTCTGCGGTTCATTCAACAATTCTATAACAATGTGGAAGTGATAGGGCGTTGCAATTCCACTCAGCTGCAACCAGGGGACATAATTTGCTTATTGGCGGTGAATCCACTTAATTAATGCCAGACTACACCCCGTCGTCATCCATATCTAAGCTCGGTTCCTCCCAGTCGGTTCTTCCCATTGGGCGACAGCCGCATTCAATCAGAGCTCTGTAATTCCCGTTTCAATACTGGCTAGATTGTTTGTCTAATTAGAATAATTCACTTTCAAAATTTTGTATGTATAGTGTTCAGATAGTTGTCATGGATATTACAATACATCAGTTACAGTGCCATTAACTCACATAAACTTAAGGCTAGGCGTACACCGGTTAGTCAAGACAAGACAAGACAAGACGACATTAGTCACAGTAATTCACATAGCTGCTTATGAAGCAGCACACACCGATGCAATGACTAATCGGTGTGTGTTGCTTCATAAGCAACTATGTGAAGTACTGTGACTAAACGTGACTAATCTCGTCTTGTCTTGTCGTGACTAACCGGTGTACGCCTAGCCTAACAGAGGAAGTAGTTCTCATAATGGATGGATTGTACTTCTCGTACATTGAAATATTCATCTTGAGAGTTACCCATTTTAATATCAATTTTCTTAGTTACTTCCAATTTAAGTAATAATTATTGTAATGTCATATCAATATTTTTGTATAATCCATTGTAATATTCATTATATGAATTCCTGTACCAGTATCATATCAAAAGTTTATCATAGTAATATTATTGAATGTCAGCAACAACATTCTATTAAAAAAATGTCAGCTTAATTCTATTAAGAGAGTATTGGAAAAAGAATTCTGGAAAATATCAGTGAAATGATACCTCTCCTTCAGCAAATCATGTATTACAATGTGTTTCAACGCCATAGTCTAGTACAGTGCACGTATAGTGTAGAATAGTGTATATTACAACTCCTCTTATCACTTTCTTCCTAGAAAATCACTGCTGTAAAAAGTTGAGATTGCGTCAGTAATCCAAGTTGGAAGCTGTAAAACTAAACTTCCAAGTGTTATGCTGTACAGTTATTATAGTCTAACGCTCATTCTGCTCCATTGTAAACTGAGCAAAGTTAGCTGTATCTTCAACTCTTTTCCGTCTTGATCCTAGTTTCCTTGATCCTGTTCATGGTGAGATCAATTCACTCACATACTCCTACGGATGCCACTACTTATGTAAACTATTATGTTTCTGTTGGGTAATTTTCATTCTAGAAGAAATGTTTCCATTAGAAAGGCGTATACACTTTGAAATGTTTGTATTATTCAATACAGTAGCCGATATGGTGTAGAATACATTGTTGTGAGGGCACTAATGTGCTCTCCAGTTAGAGGCGGGTTAGCCGTTGTTGGGATTGAGTGTACTCTGGAGACTTATTTCGTTGCTCTCCGCCTTTCCTGTTGGGGATCAGTCGCTGGATAATCTTGCTTCCTCTTTTCCGGCAACCAATAAACGAACCGAACACACGTTCGCCAATGAAGATTGGACTTGGTCGACTGAAAAAAATAAATAACCCTCGACCCTCAAAATTGTATTAAGTCGTAGTTTCACTGCTGGCCCTCGCTTATTTCTTCTTTCTTCCAGTAATTTCTGGTGAAATACCTTTCTTTTTGTTGCTGTTTTTTCTTCAACTTGCTATGTATGTTTACATACATAGTAGAGATATTTTTTAAGATATCAGACAAGGTATTGTATGAATATTAGATTGTATAAAATACAATTAGACATTGGTTTTCTTTATCGATTTTTCATTTAAATTGTTTAAATATCGAAATGCAGTCGTTTTTACTACATATACTGTTGAGAGTGAGTTCAAAGTGACTGGAAAGCGGTTCTGTCAATGTTTATTTATATAGTAAAAATGACTGCCAACCGATAGTTGAAGTGTGAAATTGATAGTGTTCACTTCGCTGTTCGTTATTGTTTGAATTATTCACAACTCTAATTATTTTTATGTTAAACAGCAGGATAAACAGAAGAATCCTTAATAACAATGAAGTCATGCTAATTGAATCTTACTTTCATTTGAAATAAGTATAACTTGTGCCATCTTGAAAAATAATAGTTGTGATGTTTTAAACACAAGAAATAAGCAAATTCAGATTGGATGCTAAACTCGGGCAGAAATTCTATTCTGTTGTTCTCCTACGAATTGTGTGGAAACTGTGTTTTTGCTCCTTCACATTTAGGCACTACTCACACCTGGAAACTTCAAATCGAAAAGCAACTCATCGCTCGGCGACTCAGCGACGCAGCATGTGTTTTCAAATGACGACGCTCAGACTAGGCGATTCCAGAATAGGAAACTACATCGCCGCGCAACTGAGTTGCTCTTCGATCTGACATGCTGGTCGCCGAGCGATGTGTGGACAGATTCTATGTACAGAAAAGTGAGGTTAGGTGATATTCTAACCACATCAAACTGGAAAAGTAGGATTATTTGCTTTAAAAAGTAGTATTTCATCATTTTTTTGGTTACTTCATAAAATATCGAAGATAAGTTATAAAATTCTCAAAATATTTACTTTTTGAGAATATTGTGATAGTAGTCGATCGGCAACCTGGCAACTAGGAGTAGCGGCTGTGAGTATGACAAGCAACTGAAGTCACCCGCTGCATCGCCGAGTTGCCGAGCGATGAGTTGCTTTTCGATTTGAAGTTTCCAGGTGTGAGTAGTGCCGTAGGCAGCCAGGCTGAACGATTGCAGTAATCAAGATAAAGACCAACGATCCGAGTTGAATCAATCAATTCTTAAGAATATTATCAAACATTTAACGTACTTAAAGCAACGACGTTTGTAGTAGGTACTATGTTTAATGCAAGTTTTATAAGAATTCAGGTCTGTTTTTCTTGATTGTCTTATGTTGTATACTTCAAATCCACTATTCTAGCTGATAATCAAGTCTGATATTTCTTTCCATGGAGGCTCAATCGGTTGTCTCCAAGTTGAAAGCATTAATTTTGTCTCTGATGTATTCTGCATGATAAATTTCAACGGCTTCCCATTTTTTCACTGCTTTAATATTATTAAAATCAGTTCAAGTTACAGTGAAATGGAAGCCGCTTTCTTGAATGAACTATTTGATTGAACATCAGATTAGATGCAAATTGCTCTGAATTTTATAGGAAATACATGGTGAATTCCCCAGCAATACTTTGTGAATGCGAAAGCTTGGAATTTATCGAATTAATTTCCGTTGCCATCTCTTTTTTGTCAATTGATGGAAATCTAGGGCATCCTTTTTATTCTGCCGTTTAAAATGCAAAGCGAGCAGTGGTACAGCTTCACAGTCAACCACAGAAGAGCTGTACTTTTGTCGCTCAAACATAGTTTGTAAGTACTCTCTCGCTCGCTATTTCCGTAACCAATATTTCAAACTGAATCAATAGTTTCGTCCACTCTATACAAACATTCTGAATTTTATTTCATTACTATTTTACATATTAATTTTTTATTAGAATTATTATTACTTTTATATTTTTTCATGTAAACATTCTGCCTATTTTCAACAATTTATTGATAACATTCTCTTTCAAACAATTCTCTTTTTTCAAAGGGATTAGAGGTTGCTATTTGAGTGAATATACTATTATTGAAATTATTATTTCCTTTAATGGTGATTCAACAAATCCAGCAAATTCCAAGTAAAAATGTTGGTATAAGATGCTATCGCGTGACTTCCATCCATTATAATTTAGCTGTTGATCGGATTAAAACTTATACCCTTGTGTAAGAAAACCTTGCAATGGGTTGCGATAATGTAGTTGCTTCTGACAATCGAAACAGTCATTAAAGGATTATCTCTCGACTCGATACTGTTGAAGTTGGATCACGGCGTAATATAGGCAACTGTCTTTACATGATAGTGTTCTCTTCTTTGCAATTCTCTTCAATTAATTTTAAATCTGTTTTTATTTCGATATAATAATAATAATACTATCTACAATATCGAGCGTCAGTAATAATCATGTAAATTACGAAAAGTATAATGATTAAAGAAAATAGAATACAATTAAAAATTACTAGCTACTAAATCAAAATAATTTATCTGCAAGGAGTAATAATTATAGTCAATAGTGAATGAGAAATTTAAATGCTAGACACGAACGCAGACTTGCACCACCGTTCACGCTTCAGTAGTGATTAATGTGAAATTATTGTACCCGTATAAGAAGTGATATTAGAAATAATTTATGTACTATTTTAGAGTTTTACTCATGAATGCTTCCTAGTGGTCTCCTCTCATAAATTATACTTCGAGTTTAGTATCGTAGTATAATTTCTTGTGAATACTTCCTAGATGCACTATGATTATTATGAATCAATTCCTAGATACACTTCATTACATGTCATGCTAGAGGCTATAGAGATTAAACATTATCCTAACTCCTGTTTGGAAATGATCTACGTACTCTAAGCTCTTTCAAAACAACATCAACAATTTTTATAGCAGGTACCTACACTTTTTCTTCCAGTTATAAAGTCGCTCTTTCACAAAATAAAATCAATTATTCACCCGTATTTTCACTCGTCATTCTGATTTCCACCTGACTTCAAGCATAATAAATTATAACAACAGCGGAAGTAAACGTAAAGATTGAATTAAATACTTTCAAAGGATTAAGTGCTAGATGCAAAAGTTTAATCATCAAAGAGAATTTTCAACATTTTCATTTAACTCCTTCTCGATCTTTTGATTAAATCAAGTATCGTTCTCTCCGTCCTCACAATATTATTCTGGTGTTACAATGGGGAACTGGAAACTTATCTCGCTCTCTGTAGCCGTTGTTCAGCACGCTCTATTAGTTGAATCCAACTGTCATCCACCATTCCTGATACTGGAAAGCAGCTTTCCAGTTGTCATGGCTACCAAGAAGTTTGCCAAACCCCACAGAAAGCACCTTTGTCATCTATGTAAATGACAAGAAGTGTTTCAAAATCTCTTGAAATAAAGGAGGAGAGTGTAATCGATGTTTTAAAAACACATAAGATTTTCTTATGTACGACAAAATTTCATAAATATATTATAAGTTCACAAATTTCATTTATCAAAAAAATCCTAATAAACCATAATGGTAAACGTTTTAAATATTTGCTCGTTATCATTGACACCTCGATGCAAGTTGTTAAATTACCTCTATAGATGAACTGAATAACTTTTTAAATCATCAAGAATATTACATTAGAAATATCAGGAACCATGTGATTAAGATAATTTATTCATATATTTTATGGATTTATTCGTGTATCAGTGCATCAGTATTTTTAGAGTTTGTCTCATTCCATTCAATATGTAAAATAATTTTCAATGAAAGGTCACAGCCGGTCATGCGAGGTGTCAAAATATCTCTGTTGATCAACTGAATATCAACTAAAATATTTAAATGAAGGATATTACATTAGAAATATCAGGAAACTTGTGTGGTAAAGAGAATTTATTCATGTATCCTATGAATTTATTCGTGTATCAGTGCACATTTCGGCAGTCAATTAATTTGGAATATGTAGAGAGGATCGACAAGTTCACTTTCACTACTACTACTACTACTAGAATCTCATCGTGGCACTCACACACGCCCACCCACACGATGGGTGGTGTGTGTAGAGGGGTGGCAGGTTTGGGGGTTTGTGCATTGCATCGCGGCGTCGGCTATTGATCTAGGTGGCCGCGACGCGGCTGGGCCGGGCGGGCGGGCGTTGTCGTCTCCTTGTATGAGGAGAGCGCACAGCACGCGATTTAGCAGGCAGTGTTTTGTCGCTCGTCTCTTCGCCTCCCGCTCCTCCTTCGACTTTATCCTCTTAGCGAATAATTACTTGGATCAGACTGCGATGACGACAAGTCACGCCCGACACATCTCTTATCACACTCTTATCATCTGAGCCGGACTGCCCTGCTGCTGCTGCTGCTACACTTTTTCATTCAAAATCAGGACCGTTTAACGACTTCTCCCCGAACAATAACAATTTGCATACGGATGACTCTCTTCCTGCCTTTTTAATTGAAATTTCTTTGTGCCGGCAGCTTCCTTTTGCCAGTAGTTAATTAATGTAGACGCCGGCCCGGCCGGCTTCCTCAATTCAACTCGTCGAATAGCCGAACTTGTGATTATTTGCAACAAAACGCTGCCTTGCCAACTTGATTCGTCCCCCAACTGAAACAAACGGCTATTGGTTGCTTATTTATCACACTGATAGGCCGAATTAAAATTAATCACCGTAAAATGACTTTTATTTCAATTCATTTATCATTGCCAAAAACAATAGAAATTTGATGTCTTTAATTTCAGTGATGTATCAATAGTGTTAACTTAGCAGTTCGTTATGGATCACAAATTTCAGAACGTTGATATTTCCTCATTTATTACAACTTAATGTCAAGTCCAGACGATATTAGTCACGCGTAGTCACAGTAATCATGCTTTGAATCCTCGCAGATTATTGAAAAGTTTGCCTAAAAGTTATTCTATGAATCATGTATCTAAAGTGACTAGGTCTTGTCTTCTCTTGATTATTGTGTCGAAATCCTCCTTATTTATACTTGGGACTCAAAACCTACTCTTCAATGTCCACATCCTAAGTTGCCTTGAGACTCAAGGCACTCAATGTTAGCATCATTGAATCAAATGGTCAGCTGTTCGGACATAGGACTTTCTGACAAAAACGTTCTAGTGAGTGGTTCTTGAGCACCAGGCCAGGGGACAACTAGTTTTATTCGAACTATAGTTCCAGCAAGGTCTACTTACAAGTCTTGAAGACTTACAGTGAAAAGGAGGTCTAGCTTATCCTAGCCTAGGTAGATCTATCTAGCCAAGAAAATAATGTACCACCTGCTAATAATTATAATAATAATGAAAATGTTCATATTCAAATATTCTCAATTTGATATCTTTGAAGAACAAATTTCTGAATTTCAAGCCTAATATTGATGAATAATTCGTTCTTAAGAGAAATTAATAATATAAATTGTGGTTCGTTGATATTATGGAACTAAAATAATTTATTATGTAACAGTGCCGTGGTACCAACTTCTCGGTGCGGCTTATTTAATCCAGTTATTTTAACTTATTTTTAAAGAAGAACTATTAGTTTTCCATCTGTAATAATTTAATTTAATATTTTTCTAATTGGTATCAGCTTGGATGGAAATCCAGGTTTCAATTCCCTCTTAATTGATTTCTTATGAAGTCCATCTTCACTTTATCTTCAACATGAAAGATGAAACACATTTTCGAGTCAACCTTTAGATCAGAAATATTATGAAAATTTATTTCAGAGCTCTTGAGGTATTGACGTTGTAAGCTTCTCAAGAAAAAAAGGAGAATACGATTGCCAATTTAGCTGGAGGTAAGGAATAGGAGGTATGAGAGAAAAGTGAAAAAGCAGTGTGCCATAAATATTAATGAGCTCCAGTACAGAATTCAATTAGCACCTTTTTGTGTGCGCAGTTTGCAAGTGTGTGTTGTGTTGTTGAGCAGACGTGATGTCTGAGTCCTCGGTGTATTGGGAGGCATGTATTGGTGCAAATATATGTATTTGTATTTATACGGCCTTGCACGACTGATAAGCCTGATTCGGGGTCGATGAACTATATATGAGGTTGGATGGGAGCAGGAGTGGGGACAAAACTGTCGGATTATCTCGCGTTCTCCACGCTTTGAACGGAAACACACTTTATGAATAATAACACGGCGGCGGGCGGGGGTTGGTGAACTGAGTAAACCCGGCCTACACTGACTTTCGGTGTTGAATTTGTAGCCTGGTTGCCGCTGCGTCTTTCTGCTTGTTCGCGTAATCGCCAATACTGTTTCCTGCCTAGATTGTTTCCTCAAGTTGGCTTCAGCCAAGGCTTTTCCATTTAAATTTTGCCAAGTTTCCCAACCAGTTTGCCTGCTGGCTGAACGCTATGCCACGTTAAATCCAAGATATCTCATTTGAGTAGGGTATTTGTATTCATTTGGCGCGTATTTTCACATCACATACTGTGCTACGTTTCGGGGAGAAATCGATTGCTTTTGTATTGAGATGCTATTAGAAGAATATTAGGTTGCTGAACTTCTATCAAGTCATGTCAAGATTTCACTTACGATTTTCCTCTCTACCCATACATTCATTTTATTTGAATTAAGCTTTTGCTTATAGCCTATATATTTGCCAAGCCTATTTTATTGTATTTCAAGGGTTGAATTCAAGTTTTACAACTTTTTCTTCTCAACAATTTCCTTTTCTACCCATATGTCAAACAGTTATCTCAAATTGAATTCACCTCTTGTTCGGAATAAACCAATTCTATTTCATATTGGCTTATCAGTTATCAAACTGTAGAGATGTAATGACATCTTTAGGCTTACAGGGATTTTATCATTTGCTAGGGACTTGACCAAACTTAAACCTTACAAAACACTTCTATTGTTCTTTGAATTCGATTTTATTAGTTGTCTGATCATTGTCTATTTAATAAAACTACTTCTTTCTTTCTTTTGTAAATTTAAATTGTTCCTTTGTTTTGTTACTTTTAAATGTAGGCTGTTGTTCAAAAGAAACAACAACCCCTTCTGGTTTAACGGGTACACTGGTTGGAATATATTGTGAGAAGAGAGCTTCCTGAGCAAACAACTTTTTATATGCATTCGGAAACATCGTATAAAAGAGTAGATAGCTTGTAACCATAGCATAGCTATAGGATGATACATCTTACTGAAGATCTAGAGTTCGTGACTCAAGTTCGTTTTGGCTGAGAAAATATTCACTATCCTATAATCTAAGTATTGAGACGGCAAACGCTTATGTTTCAAAGTTTACCTCAAAACAAAGCCGGTTGTATAAGAGTGGATTAAAGTGAATCTACGATTATTATTTTTAAGAATTAACATTGTTAATTTGAGATTAAACTTGACATTACTTTATACAAGTGAGACATAGTCTGGTTCATGCATAACTGCTACATCCAGTATTTCACATTTGGATCTTTTCAACTATTGGACTTTCTTATTCATAGGGGCGAATTTAGTAGTCTCTGTTTTTTTATGGAGTGAATCACACCAAGAACGTTTTCAATTTCGTTCAGTTACGCTTAGGAATTCTTGAATAATACGGGACGCTGTATGTATGCTCATGCAAAAACGAGCCGTCCTTTGTTGACTGAACCACCCCATCCCATATACTATGATGAGTCCCATTTGCCGAGTTGCGCCCAGCAGCTACTGCTACTTTGGGTAGTTGCTCCAACTGTTGAGCTCGGCTGAAATCAGTTTTATTCAGAACTCTCCTTCCCCGGCAACTCGAGCCGCCCTTACCAGGCTCAGAGCTTCCTCCCAAATCCAATGTCATTGACGCCTCAAGTCTGCTAACAACTCTGGAATGATTCCTGTTGTGATTATTCATTGTTTATTGACTGGAACAGAATATTTTAACTTTTTAGTAATTGAACTTTTTTTATAATATTGAGATAAATTTGAGTCAACTTTTAACTTATGGTAATTGGAGTTTTTTTGGGGTTACATTTGATACGAGTGGGTACGAAAGGTTCAAGTTGCTCGTATTTGCTAGGAACTAGCACCAATGTAACCAATTCCTAATAGTTTTTTCTACAGTAAGTTTCACTCGAAACCAATAAAATCACAATATTATTCATTCCTCGAATTTTTCAAGCTCAGTCTGAATCACATTAGTTGATGACAATATGAATAAATGAACAACAGCTTTAAAAACAACAAGATGGTTCTAATTTCTAGTTGTGTTGATATTTGATTTGAATATAAAATATTTTTTTCCAATATTCCAAGGATTTTGAATGTGTTTTATTAACAAATACTTGTTGATATTTCAGGGGCCCGTTCAGTTTAGTGAGAAGATGCCTCCACCGACAAACAGGACAGCAGTTCGCTGTGAAAATCGTCGACGTGGGCAAATTCACCTCAAGTCCTGGCCTAAGCACGTCAGGTAAGCTTATTCTAAACATTCAACTCTGATCTTAAAAATTTAAATTTATGATATATACCGATTAGTAGCCTATACCTATATTACAAGTCTATAGTACAATGTTGAACACATTCAAAATATCAATTTTATCAAAACGAAGTTGTGTTCACTAATATAATATTCTGCTTATTTATAAATTGAAGATTGGTACCGCTACATTAAACTGAAAAGTGTATTGATATAGTGATATTCATTTAATTTGACGCTTGGCATTAGATAGATAGATAGAGAGATATTATTTATTTGGCATCGTACTCTACGGTCATCATTAAAGTCAAGAAATGATATCTCTCTCTATCTATCTATTTATCTCATCTATCATATCATCTATCTATCTATCTATGTAACTATGCAATCTGTAATCATGTAATCTTTTGTATTCTTTTGTTTTCTATTTTCCGATATTTTGTAAAATCAATTTGTTATTACTGTATGTTACAATAGGCGAAAGCCTTGTGACAACCAATTGACGAATAAAATCTATCTATCTATCTATCTATCTGTCATTCATCTATCTATCTATCTATCTATCTATCTATCTATCTATCTATTCATCTATCTATCTATCTATCTATCTATCTATCATCATCTATCTATTCATCTATCCTGGAGGGTTCCGTGTAAGATAGGGCCGACTGCGCTCTAACTTCGCCCTCCATTTTAAAATAAAGGCAGTCATTCTTCTATTCTATTCTATCTATCTAATGCCAAGCGTCCAAATCAAATGAATGTCACTGTAATAATATTTGGTTTCTGCTTAAAAATTTTTCAATCACAAATGACTATCTACCATCCAATACTGATTACAGATCAGTGATATATAGTTTCTATAGGTGAAAAATAAAGAATAACCTGTTTTGAAGTTTGTATGGATAGATATGGGTGGGACCGCAGCCAGCCTCCCATTGCATCTTTGGTGTACGAGTTGAGTTGAGTGGCTTCATTTAGTGCTTTTAGGAAAACAGGAATGGAAGTCGGAAAGTGACTGAGCTGTATGCCGCCCTGGGCTTCATTTTAGTGCTTTTAGGAAAACAGGAATGGAAGTCGGAAAGTGACTGAGCTGTATGCCGCCCCGGGCTTTAGGGCGGATGCTCAAGCTGTTTCCACTTGAGCTTGGTCATTCTAACAGCGTGGCTATCCCCGCTTTATCTATCATGGAGCATTATCACGCAATCCAAGCCGTTTCATACGGATATAGGTATGGTTGCGACATACAGCTAATGTCCTCAAATGCTCAGAGTATGAAGCTCCATACATTCAACTCCTAGAATTTAGCTTATGAGTTCAGCCTCCAGTTTTCCACTGTGAGATCTTCTTGAGTAAATTCTCTGGTGACATCATTGATTTTCATACTCATAGATGGTTTCATTATTCATATTTCGTGAGTCATCCACTCAGCTCTAAATAAAGATATACTTTAAACTCTTAATGTGTACTTCCCATTGTATAAATAGTGTGGTAAATATTATTACATTTTACAATTTTATAAATAGTATAAATTGTATAATTTTCCCATTGTATAAATAGTGTGGTAAATAATATTACATTTTACATTTTTTGATCTGATTGTGTGTTTATTTGGATATCTCATATATATAGTATTTGTTGAAATATTATATATCAGGTTTGCTGAATTTAATTATTTTATTTGAAATTTTGAATAATTTTCATGAAAAAATATTTTTATTTTACAACTAAACATTCATTATATTGATTGAAGATAACGTACCCTCTCGATATTTCTATATTAGAATTTCATGTGCTCCTAATAGAATAATTTTTTATCTTGTTTTCCCAACAACCAGTATCAATGGAACAAAAAAAGTTATGTCCCAGTTCAGGTTCAGGCCCTTTTCGCGACTTAACAAGCCTTGTAAAATTACATTTAAATTTACTAAATTTTAAGTCATTTTCTCGATTATTTATCAACCTTGAAAATTCTCTAATTCAGTGAGTTTTTTCATCTTGGTCATATTCCCAATTAATCCTGATGCAGTGCTCAGCTATCAATAAGACGTCAGTGAGAATTATATTTCACGTCCATTGAAAATTCAAATGAATAAAAACTTCCTGCCTAAAGAATATTATTTACCTTTAATGTCGTTGCTCATTATTGTAATGATTAATTTCTATTATTGTATCATTTAATTGTATAGAATGCGGTCAAGTTGATGTTTTAGTTAATTTACTTCAAAAAATTGAATTGTTGTCTTGAAATGGGAGATCAATAGGATTTTTATAAATTATTATTATCTACTGAAAACTGTGTATTTGTGCATATTACTTACAAATGGTTCATAATAATGATAATGTTACGTAGTCACCACACTATGAAGGAGAAGCACTCATTCTATCTTTCATAAATTTCAAATTCCTATCAACTTGAATATGGTTTATAACAGTTATTGGCTTTCACTGTACTAATAATAGACTAATAATACATTTTTTGTTTCAGATTTAAAAAGAGAGGCTACAATATGTCACATGTTGAAGCATCCCCATATAGTGGAATTGTTAGAAACGTATAGCTCGGAAGGAATGTTATATATGGTATTTGAATAGTGAGTATTCATTCCAATAATCTTATATTCGTCCACTGGCTCTTGCCTCCAAAAAATAAATTGCGAAACAACGTTTCAATTCAATTTCATCATTCTAAATTACAAAAATTAGAGATATCACTGTAATAATTAATATTATTTGCGTAGCAATCCTTCATAATATATTATTAAATTGCACAGACGATTTGCATTAACTGTTTAGTCTAAATTATTCATTATCTAACGATATTTATGGTTTTTCTAGTACTGTATTAGTGAAGGATCCCAATTGCACTCTAGTCTTCATTGAGGTTTCTCATTCAGATAACTAATCTGATTCCATCAGATATCTCAAGAATCTTATTTTATGAATTATAAAATGTTTGAGATTTGAGGCACTAAATTGGTGAAGGGCAATCAAAACACGTTTTGTGATTGGGGTTGTTGGTTTTTTTATGTATGTAGGATGTAGATGATGTTTATTGTTGCATTATGCTTATAAATATTTTCTATCGAATCTAACTAAACGTTCCTCAATATCTTATGTTTTTTTTCAATTATATAGGAAATATTTTAAATTTTGTTGACTTGGAAATATTCTCACTCTATTTTTGTCAAATTAAAAACTATAGCTAATAATGCTATTAGACGATAAATATATCTTGATAAATATAAGTGTTCAGATGCTCAGACACAAGACAAGTGAGTGATTCTATTATTTTCCATAAATTGAATTCATAAAGTGTATATTTATGATAATGATTAATGACACACAATTTAATTCATTTACCTTTTTCAGCATGGATGGATCCGATATTTGTTTCGAAATTGTTAGAAGAGCGATGGATGGATTCGCCTATAGTGAAGCTGTTGCAAGGTATTCCTAATTTTAAATTTGTTTGGAAAATTTTAATTTCTAAGGCTTCTTTTAGACCAGTGCGGGCCATCCCGGCTCGGACGGGATGAAATATGTTGAAAATGTTTTGACTTGTGAATCTGATGGGTGTAATCAGATGATTTAGTGTGAATATACCCATTAAAATGCATCAGTCATCACGTCCGATCCGGGCCTGGACCGCCCTGGTGTTGAGAAATTTTTAAGGCCATGTAAAAGAGCTGAAAAGTTGCAAAGCTAGCTTTAAGATATTTTTGTAATGAAGGACAGCATTTTTCTCAAGCAATTTTCCATAATCTTCTGTAGACTCCTTCGACATAAGTAGCCTGTTGAATTTCCTCATAAATATACTTTGAAATATATACTCAATTAATATTAAACCACAGAAAAACTATCTATTGCAATTACAGATTGCAATGGATGCAATCTACAGGGCATATTTACACTTTTTTACTCATTGAAAATGATATATTAGGTTTTGATTTATTATTCAAAAGAGGTTGTAATATTTCAATTCAAACCCCACAGCCATTTCGTCTCACGATTAGCAATAGTTTCTGATTATTATTCAACTTATTAATCATTCAATAATTAACATATCCTACTTTTCATTCTTCTAGTGAACAGCTTTAATAAACAGAATGGATTAACGGAATAAATAAAATTGTGATTTCATAGAGATGAATGTCATCTCATTTACATGGATTTGATTTTAGTCTAATGCCCTGTATTTCTATTGTTATCTCTTACTCTCCTGTATTTATTGCTTCTGCTCACTTCTCAATATTACACTGTCAAAATTCTAGCAACATCGTTTAGTTCCCCAACCAGCATAGAATTATGTTTCATTGATGTGTAGAGTAAAGTGCAAAAGATGATTATTTAACTTTTCAAGTCCATCAAATATAATTGCAGCTGAATTTGAATGTACTGTATATTGAGCGATCGACCCAGTATTTTTAAGTGGAGCTAGATGTGTCTTCATCGAATAAGAAAAAGTATTTTCAAAATCAGCTCTGAAATTTAAAAACTATCTATTACTGAAATTTACAAGTGATTGTAATTGAAGATTTGGGGTGTTGAAAAAATTAAATTTGAAAATTCTCTCTCAACTTGCTTACAATATTAACTACAACTATTTGAAAGCGTTAGCCAATTAAGAGAAACAGTTTTTAATGAAAGTGTTCTAAATGGAATTTAAAATGAGCAAAACTGACGTTGTGTGTAGGTGGCATTGTGTATTCTCAGGGAAGGGTAGCTAGAAAATACGTGAGATGAAGGATTAATCTTTTAGCAGCAGAAAGTGTAGTGTTTGTTCCTAGAGGTGGAGAATGAATAGAGCCTGCAAAGATATGAAGTATCTCTCTGATGAAGTACAGTCAACGAATAATTGAGCCCCGTTATTATACTCAACAAAAGCTTTCATAGGGCAGGAAAACAGATATCTTTCAAGTTGGATCTCTGAATATTATTGTAATAATTATTCAAGTCTATCATAATTCTTGTGAATCGTATGACCTTTAACTACCTTTGTGTTACCTTGACATTTGCATTTTAGAAATTTCAATGTTGGAACAGAGATTTTAATCAAAGATTTAAAAATTATGTTCTCAAACAACTTTTTATGAGTGAATAGGATTTGTGATTAATATTCTTCTAATGCTCTTTTCTTGCTGAGGATATAAATTAATATTAAATTATGGTACTGCCTTCAAATATATCTCTTTCTATTAAGTGGTAAGATTTAAAGGAAGTAAATTAGTGGATATTGTAGCTAAAAAACATATCTTTTCTATAAAACAGAGTGAAGTTGAGATAACTTTGAGGTTAGGTTGAAATTTGTGTAAAAAAGCTGTAGCCTAATGCTTGAATTAGGCCTACTTCAGAACAATGTTTATAAGAATTGTAGTGTTTTAAATAGAGTATATATTTAAATATTTTTGTCTTGTAAAGAAAACTTTCATGTTAATTAAAACAATTTATTTGAAATTTGAATTATATTTGTGGTCTGATGGTCGTCAAAATTCATACTTGGACTGAAATTATGTTGTTTAAAGATGGACTGATATTTGAAGAAAGACTGAATATAATTAACACATGTACAACCTCAAGGATGAGTAATTAATTCTTTAACAGATCTTGACTGAATTGCTGTATGATTAAATAAATATGTAATAAGGTTGAAGAGTATATTTTTGGGCGTCTCACTTCCCCAAAACCTCTATATGAGTTCAACAGTTTTGGAATTCCTTTCTGAATTTTTAATATAAATGTTGGTTTTCGTACAGTACAATTTATGTGCATAATTTTATAATATTTTGTAAAACGATATTATGTAATTCTTCTCATAAAGCATTCTTTTGCTTTACAGTCATTACATGCGTCAAATTCTGGAAGCGCTCAGGTACTGCCATGAGAACGACATCATTCACAGAGACATCAAACCACACTGCGTTCTTCTAGCGAGCAGAGAACTCTGCACCGGTGAAGCTTGGTGGCTTCGGAGTGGCCATTCAGTTGCAAAATGGCAAAGTTCTCAACGGAGGTCAGTTTATCAAGTGTGAAATCAATTGAGGAAAATTGAAAAGTATTATATCATTCAAGAATCCCTTTGAAGATTAGTGTCTAACTTACTAGAAAGTAATATTTTGCACTGGGTAGATCAATCATTAACCCTCTAATCAAAAGATTTGATCCTTCAATCAAAGCATCAATTAATTATTTCCTAGAAAGTAATGTTTCGCACTGAGTAGAAAAATTAATCCTTCAAGTTCACCATAATTTTTGCTATTATTGTGGGCCATAAAAATTATTCATGCACATTAAAATGCGAGTTTTGTATTCTGAAAATTGTTCTTTGTTTCTGTTATAAGACATTTGTAGCTCAACTAGATATCAACTATTTGGAATACATAACAACAATAGAGTTTGAACAGAGTTTTAGAATATAACTAAAGAATTCTATGTTTGGTTTTCACACATCCATGAACTTGAATGTAATCTCTAAATATTCAAGAGAAATTTCTTAATTAATTTCTTCTTTCAATGATAACAGTAAAATTCGAACTTCTAAGTTCTGTTCATAGAATTTATAGTAATCTGGTAATTCTAGTAATCAATACTAGTTTTGAACATTACATTCTTATAGAATCTTCATTAGTTTCCGGTAGTCCTTTTACATTCAAAGAGTAATAGAAACAGATATTTCGCCCAATTATGATAATAAATTGATCTGTTGACGGTTATTTATTATATTATTGTTTCGTGGTTCAAATTCTGTGACGAGAATTCTCAGAAACATCAGAAGATATCACATTTTTTGACAAAAAATTGAAAGTAAAAATTAATATAAAAGGTATAATAAAATTTAGTTTCAATTCATAATCTCATCCTAGAGCCATAGTATTTTTCTCCCATAACAATGATATCATTGGTCATTGTGTAATAAATTTACTACATCATTGAATTTCTTGCAACTTCCAATTGATAGCAGTAATAAACCTCCAAATACTATTTTTTTAAACTTTATAAACTTCAGATGATTAAATTAATGATGCTTAAATTATGAGAAACTCCAATTATAAAATTAATAAAATCTTATTGCAATTGTTATTGTTTTCAAGTGAAATTCTGAAATTTCCACTTCTTCTTGTCTTAAATATTTTCTGAAGAACTTGCATGTTAAGTGTCAAAACTCTATCTTGATGGTCTGTCTTTTTCAAATGTTTTCTCCTGAGAATAAAACAAAGTTCTCAACGGAGGTCAGTTTATCAAGTGAAATCAATTGAGGAAATATTGAAAAGTATTTTGTATAAGATTCAACAGATAGCGGATCAAGATGGTGGACATTAGTTTTTGAAGTTACTAGTAAAGTAGTATTTTCTCACTGTAGATCAATCATTAACCTCTAATCAAAATTTTGATCCCCAATCAAAAGCATCACTTAGATATTCACTGTCCAAAGAAAGTAATGTTTCGCCCTCGTATAAGAGGAATAATTAAGCCTTCAACTTTTCCATAATTTTGCTATAACTCTGGGCCATATTAAATTATTCATGCACATTAAAATGCGAGTTTAGTATTCTAAAAATTGTTCTTTTGTTCCTACAGTAGATAAAAAGACATTTGTAGCTAATGCTCATTTTGATATCAATGCTATTTGGAATACATAACAATTTCAATGGCGGGGTTTTTATGATACAGAGTTTTAGAATATACACTAAAGAATTCTATGTTTGGTTTTCACACGTCCATGAGCTAATTGACGGAACGTAAACTCTAAATGGCGGGGCAAAAATTACACCTTAATTAATTTCTATCTTTCAATGATAACTTGAGTAAAATTTGAACTTCTAAGTTCTGTTCACTTGCAAATTTATAGTAATCTGGCAATTCCTAATAATCAATACTAGTATTGGACATTTTACATTCTTATAGAATCTTGAAATTAGTTTCCGGTAGTCCTTTTCCATTCAAAGAGTAATAAAAACAGATATCTCGCTTAATTAAGCTGAATGACCAGTGATCTGTTGACGGTTGTTTGTTATATTATTGATTCGATGGTTTAAAGCTTCTGTGACGAGAATTCTCAGAAACATCAAGAAGATATCCACATTTTAGAAGCAAAAATTGAAAGTAAAATTATATATAAAAAGTATAATTGATAATTCACTTTCAGTTCATGTAATCTCATCCACAGAATACATTAAATTATTTTTGGCTCCACCACAACAATGATATCATTGATACTGTTTGTGTAATAAATTTTTACTACATCGCATTGAATTTCTTGAATTTACTTCCAGTTGATAGCAGTAATAAACCTCCAAATACTATTTTTCTTAAACTTTTTAAACTGAGATGATTAGAATTCAATGATGCTAACACAGTGCGAGAAACTCTAATATTATAAAATTAATAAAATCTTATTGCAATTGGTATTTATTTTCAATTGAAATTCAGGTACCATTTTCCTTCTTCTAAGGTCTTAAATATTTTCTAGAGTTTGCACTTGCATGTGAAGTGTCAAAACTCATATCTGCTGTTGGTCTGTCTTTTCAGGAATGTTTTTCTCCTGAAAAAGAATAATATCAAAATTTTAAAAATTAATGTAATATTTTTTGTATTTTGTAGCTTCTAAACGAATACTCTGTACAATTTTGTGGAAACAATCGATTTTGACATCCTGTATCAAGCCTCGCAAACACAAGCATTCATAGTAGTAGTAAAATCAATCCTCATTTTTGTCACATTTATTAAGATTTGAACAGAATGAATGTTTTTGTGTTGTATCATATTTTCAACGAAAATTGCTATACTGTTCAAGTTATAAGGGTATATTTTTTTTGATAACTATTGATATTCACTCTCAAAAGAGCCACTACTAATGATCTGACTGTACGAGTTCATCGAATGCGACAAGATGGAGAAATAACGATCACCTGAGGAACGCATGCCTCAGTGCTGTGAACTAACAATAGATATATATCTGCTAATCCGACCATCATTACAATATTCCCTATTGGATAATTTGAAAACCACTTCGTGTTTGGAATTATTTTTAGTGCTTTTTTTGTCCTGCCGCTACAGTAGATAACAAAAGAACCGCTGAATAACTAATATATTTGAGAAACAATGTTTCAGTCATCGGAAGATTATACTTTTACATTTTTATATCGATTGATTCTTTGCGATACTTTAGATAAAATTTAATCTTGTCTCTAATATCCTCATCCAATATATGACAGTAGCTCATCATTTAAATATTACTAATTAGGAGTTATTTTCCTCTGATCAGCTGATTCTATTGTACCAGATTACCTTTTATTAGGTCCTTTAGCGACTAATCCCAGGGATGTGCAACTAACAGATTCATGTTAGCGTTTTTGTATCAAGCCAATGGTGTTGTGTTCATCAAATTTTTAGAGAGCATCTCATTCAGTTGTAATAAATTTCCATCAATTGAAACATTGTATAAAATTTTAAATATTTTGGCCAAATTGCTCATAAATATAATCCTAGAAAATTAGTAAGGAATAATAGCTGTAATAACAGTTCAGGCTATTTTCAGTTATTTAAAAATATAAATCACAGTAATACTCCTGATAGAAGAGCTTTAAGCTATAAAGGTGAAATTTGGATAAAGAAGCTGATAGAACTTCGTTTAAGGTTTGTAGTAATGATTCTCACGATATCTTCCAACTGATTAATGATTGACAGTTTGAAAGAATGATATTGTCACGGTTTCTAAACTTCCAATTGCCTTCCACGTGAGGTGGTTAGGCACCACCATAACTTCAAATATCAGATTTCTAAAGATGGAATCTTTAAAACATTATAAAATGGCTGAGACCAATTTCTGTGCTACGATATTACTTCTCAATTGCTAGTAGTTTTCTGTTTGTCTAACAAATTATTAATGGTTATTTACGTTGTCATATCTCTGTGTGTAATAGGTTTTCTAGTTTTTTTTTCATTGAACAGCATACTATTTTTTGACCTACTTGAGTGATTGATTCAAATTTTATGATCTCATTAATTTTTGTCAGTATTTCATTAACAAGTCGAGGGATATTTGTTTTCATATGGTACGCTAATTAGATACTGGTTTTATAAGGATTTGAATTATTCCTTGTAAGTGTCCTGAGCGAAATCCCAGGGATGTGACCTATCGATCTCTTCTGTACATCTTCCTATTTTTATTACAACTACCATTTCATCCTCATTCATTATTTTCTCGTTAGGTATCTGATTGATGTATTTGGAAGTTCAGATAAACATTTAACGGGTTTAGAAATTGCTCACTTCAATATAATAGATGTTGAGTTTAAGTATTTCAAATGAGATAAATCAGGAGTTTATACATTGCGTTCCTACTCTATGGATCCCTCATTGGCTATCGAATTTAGTTACATCAATGGTATTCAATCTGAATTATATATAAATGCATAATCTATATCTGTTTCATAATATTTAGTTATATTGGACTAATTTATAAGTGGTCTCTGCCAAAATAAAGGTTAATGATGGGTGATGTGCTGGTTTCATTTGTATTTTTGGAAGGAAAGTACGTTTGAAATAAAAATGAATAACTCAGCATAAAAATAATTCGACGCAGTGGAAATGCTTGGACTTGTGAGCTAGATATATAAGTGCACTGGATGCTTTATCATCGCAAAATTGAACAAAACAAAGCGGGCTTTTAGTAGGCGTATTCCGGTTGAAAGTCAAGACAAGACCGAGATGATCACGTTTACAGTCACATTGCCGCAATTGCTTGTGAAGCCAGCACACCACGATTAGTTATTGCGACGGTGTGTGCTGGCCGCAACTTATGAAGCCGACAAACAACCCAATGTCTTGTCTTCTTGTTAACCGGTGCGCACGCCTAACTCTGCGAGCTTAGATCAGTTCTATAGTGAATTAATATCGAGCATTTGGTCAAGAAAAGCACTATTTACCCTCAAGTCAAGTTAATTATAGAGGTGTTATCTAAAAATCTTTCTTTAATTATTATTTTCTCAAATGTTGTTCTCTGTTTTTACGTTTCCACTTGAACTGTCTTATAAATTTTTGTTCCATTCTTTAATTTTTATTCAACAGAGGAGTTTTGTTTCATTGTCTCGCGTCCTGATCTCAGCCCTTAATGGCCAACTCTATCTGAAATCAGACAGAGAGGTAAGATGAGCAATATGATTTTCTATCTTTATACAGTATTTCATAACACCATTAACATCAGAAGCACAATTCATTGGCATTCCTCATTATATTAAATTTTGGTTTAATAATCTCACGCAATCCGCTTTACTAGATATGTACCATATAATTGTCACTAAAAGACTAATCAATCATTCAAAATCTAATGCTTTGATAACTTTGTTATGGTAGGCCTTAGTTGAACTCAAGAGAACAATTTGCAGTCTAAATCTCTTTTCCGTGCCAGTCAGAATTTCTTCACACTATAACAAACAGTTCGAGCCCAGCAGCAGTTCCTTGAACGAATTGGCTTGTATTCTAAAACCCTTTTAATATTGAGATTACATCTTTAAACATTCATAGTTCTTTTCAGTTTAAAATGAACTTATCATCATTTATATAATTTTCAATCAATTTTTATTTCTTAAATACATTCATTTTTTCAAATACAGTGGCTTCAAAATAATTTATTCAAGTTAACTTGTTCTCTGCACTTACATTTTCCAGTGAATTTGAACTTTGGTGACTTCTCATACCGCTTTATAATTTCGATATGCAACATGTAACGAACATAATTCACAACATGTTTTTATTTTTTCAAGAATCGTATGTGTTTTCAGTTGTATGTAGGTCAGTTTTTCTTTCCAAAGTCCCTATTGAATAAGCCTGTTAATTTTATGTTATTAATATAATATTTTTTCCCACCTTAATTTAAACATCTCTCTTTCAAATCATTCTCCAGTTTTTTTTCATTCCTTATTTGTGTTCCTCTTGAACGTTATTTCTTACATTAGAGTTCACTTGCTTATTATGTTTTAGCTTCTGTGATTCTGTATGTATGTAATTGCCTTCTAAGGTATCATACTAATAACAAAAGCAAACAACAGTATACAATTTAGTACTTCAATTGAAATAAAAACGAATTCCTTGTTCATTGGAATTTGTGATTATACATTTTCAAAGCTTATCAGTTCATTTTTTTTCGCAAATAATGAATCATTCTTTCTAGATTACTTGATTATAATTTTATTATTTTATTTGATTATTTTGCTTAATTATATTCTTATCATCTACACTTGGATAGCAATTATTATCAATATGAACTTGCCACAGAACATTCTACAGCTTCAACAATGTAATATCATTCAAGTTCCCGTTAAATTAGTTTGAAATATTAGAATATACAGTGCTCGATTTCTAAAAGTGCAAAGAACTATGGGAACTGGCTCACCATGGGCCCTCTACAGGAGGAATTTTTAAGGTACTCTCTCTTAAGTTGGAGCGTTTTTTATCATTACCTGAGCATATTTTTAGTTTTTTAGTGGTTTCTGAAGTAATTCTTTTATTTTTGAAAAGGTACAGGATCATGAATTTCTTCTTCGCATTCCTAGAAATCGAACCCACGGGTATACTTAGATGTACTGTGTGCCCTTTTGAATTTCCCATATGCAGAAAACACGTTCCCCATTGGAAGTTAGCTGATATTACTTATAGTTCACCGCCTTTCAGATAAAGTGTTTAGAATTAAGTAAACCGTTTCACTTCATTTGAAATATTATTTTAGAGACTTCTTCATAAACTTTGGTTCTGAGGATATAATCATAGTTTGCACCATCGATGTTAACGATTTAATTTTTCATTGTTTGTCTTTCATTTCATCTCTCAAGATCAATGAATTTGCATGATAGCCCAGCCATCATTTGTTGGAAATAAACCCATGATGTATATTATGGTTTCAATTTCTATTATTAAATTGCCTCCTGTTTTGTAACTTAATATTTTGATATTTGTGACATGACATCAGAGTGGGTGTGCTTAAATGTTGGTTATTATTAACCAAGTTAACTGTAAAAGTAAGCAACCTGTTGATTGTGTCCCAGTGGAGTGTCTGTTAACATTGTTGATTATTGATATCTTACATTATTGACCTCAATGTTCATTTCTTGTCTCATTTAGCACTTTTTAACACTGTTTCTTATGAGTGTCTGCCAGATTTGGAGAAAATCGAAAACAGCTGAAAATAATAGTATTAATTCGACATACTACTACTCAGAAGATGATCTTTGACGTTTTGAAGTTTTGCATTTTGTTCTCTACAAACTTTGAGCAATTTCCAACGATGCATGACTATCTCAAGTATTCTTATCCAGTATTATTCTGGTTTTGGAAGGAGATATATACGTTATCTTGATTATAAACTTCATCATATTCAAAAGTTCTAAAAAATATTATTGAATTGATGTATCATAGAAGTAGTCCAATTTCTTTTCCAATGCTAACTCATAAGTATAATGAATTTAAAATACTGAACTGTTTTTTTCTGGTTCTAATATAATACAGAGTTCCAACTTTTTCAACATGTTATAAAATAAACTTGTAAGGTTTCCTTGTAACATGTTAATCTCTTATCTAGTATTATTGAGTTGGGGCGATGATATTGCAAAATGTGATGTTGCAACTGAAAAGAAAGTACCTACGAGTAAAGCAATAAAATTATTTAAACTGGTATTTTGTCATCATGCATCAAGCAATCGAAATTGATCTTTTAAAAAAATATTGAAAGAAGCTTGACTCCTTTTTCAGGATTGCTTACTAATTGAATATTCTTATCAATATCAATTGAAAAATGAACCAGAGATAAAAGAACAAATGCGAAGCTTCATCTAGCAATGATCAGCTAGCATGCGTCCTGTAGTTGTTAGAATGCATGCAAGTAAAATGTATTTTATTGATTCAAACTTGTTCATGTTTCTTGTACTTCTGTCCTATATTCTAATTCTAAAAAAATACATCAAAAATAAACTCGATAAAATCTCATTGTTGGTAAAATACTTAACTAAAAATCAACTTCCAATATCATACTACAGTATTAAACTTTTGTAGGGTAAATGATAAACTTGAGAGTAGATATTAATCTAACCATCTGAGCATGAATATAGCTTTAAATCACAGGCTCTTAATCTATAATCAGTTGTAGTCTTACATTTTTAGGCTACTTGAACTAATAATTACTATTTACATAAAATAAACAATGAATATTATAGAAATATAATTATCTCATCCTCATAGATTGAAAAGCTTGGTAAATATGAATTTTTTTTGCAATAATATTTGTAATTTCACTGGAAAAAGTATATTTTCATCTTTCTTTGACTATACCTGAGGCCTGTTTCATAAACTTTCAGAAATTCTGTAAGATGAAGGACACACTAAACATTGCGTGATTATGTAATAAGCTCACAAGTCTAGTAAGTATGCCTTTTTCCTCTTATTACAGGACTTTTATGAAACAGGCACAGTTCTATGAAATTCGTTAGGTGCTTTCAGTTATAAAACGTTTTCAAGCTGAAAATATGGGTAAGAATTGCCTATGAAGAGGATAAGTTTTTCATGGTAATTTGAATTTAATGTGAGTGGAGTAAGTTTATGATACATCTTTCAGGTACATATATGTATGATTATAAACCACTTATATGTGTTATCACTTTTATTAGCGATCTCATAGTGATGTGCGATCTCATTCCACGTCATGATTCTCTGTCATGATATGGAATACGCATTCAAACTTTGCCGCTGATGGCTTTTGGCACAGTAATTAGTGGTTTTGGGCTTTTTTTTCTGGCAAAGTCGCTTATAATTTGACGGCAGGCCAGCAGTCACATTTACTAAAATGGCAGTACCAAACGCCTTGTCTCAACTTGATATAAAATGATGCAAGTTTACTCGGTATTTACAGTTATCACAGTTATTCACTGTTATATTTATGAGTTATCACAAGGTTTTTGTGAAAGCAATATCTTATTGCAATAATTTCAATCATTTACAGTCATTATTTACTTTTGAATTTGAAACTATCCCAAATGTGAGTGATTGAAAAGTCAAGCTTTCAAGCGTCTTGAAAAGTATGAATAGTAGAATGCTGGTGCAACCTTGACTTTCAACGCCCTTATTATTGCTCAATTAGTGTTTTTTTGAGATCACAATATACGAGGCGGCATTGACTTGACGTCTATTTTCCTTCTCATGCGTCAATGCAGTCTCCTATATTATAGCCCTTAGAGTTCAGGTGACCAATAATAATTGAGCTTTTTTAACCCCAAGTGAAAAACGTGTTAGCTGAGCAATTAATCTTTAATGAGTAATGGTCAATGCTGCACCAGCACCCGCCTTCTCATACCACTTCTCACCGTGAAGATCTCATGGTACTGAAATCGACAAATGGCTTGAAAGCATTAATATGATCATAAAGTATTCAATTCCGATCATCCATTTTCTTATGGAAATTATGAATAATATAATACTGAATTGATACTCCTCCAAGATCATGAAAAATCACAGTTAATTTATTGTAAAAATTGATCGAATACTATACTTATTCCCGTCTTTTGGAGGAGACGAAAAGCCTTGGGTCCCGATTGCCTAAAAACAGTCATCATATCTCATCATCACCCCTCTCATTACCCACGCACAAGCCTAGAGCTCATGTGGGCATCACTCTCAGAAAAAAAGAAAGAAAAAATACTGTGATATCAATGTATTACGTTTTAAATGTTCTTGTAAAACTGTTGGACAATCATGACTGTTATCATTGTACTGTGTGAAAAATAGGAAATGTGTAAAGCGATTTTGTTTGTGTGTAGGTCGGATAGGCACGCCTCACTTCATGGCGCCCGAGGTAGTTGAGCGACAGCAGTATGGAAAGCCGGTTGATATCTGGTCAGCCGGAGTGCTGCTACACATTCTCCTCTCAGGCACTCTTCCATTTCTAGGCACAAGAGATCGTCTCTATCATTCTGTGTGTAGAGGTAAATTAAATGTAAGTATCTCTTCACCTACATATCAATCAAATCAGATTTATTTTCCAAATCACACAATGTAGGCTACATCAAAAAAATATTGAATTATTTCATATAGTCTGTTTATTGTCAAAACATAGGATTGAAGTCATTGATGTCGTGGTCATTCTGACATATCGCTCAGATTAGATTAGTTTCATATAGTTTTAGATTAGACATGCGTTAATATAATTAATGAGAATAAAAAATCTCTTCCCGGTGGTTCGGAACTCTCTCAAAGCTGCAGGTCTACTTAATTATGACATATTATGTACTACTTAATTATGACAGGTTACTGTCTACTTAATTATGACAGGTTAGGGACATAGATAATTTTGATATTTTAAGATATCACCAATATATTACTTGATTGCATCTCCCATCAATCACTTACAAGTCATTACTGTACTAGAATGTGAAATTTTCAGCTGGTAAATTTTGAAATTCACGTATGCTACTAACGATTCCCCCAAGATCAACGTTTAATGTTCAAAAATTGAAAACCAGACGATCTGTCAGAGCCTTACTGTTGTATGAAATTTTGATACACGTGAGTAGGATGCGCAGTAAATTCTGAATTTTAATGTTCCAAAAAGTGACGTAGAACCACTGAGATACCGTTTTCAACCCTATGAAGTGTAAATAATGAGACTGTATTCAGTACTATATCCATACATGTCCAACAGTCCTGTGTTTTAGGAGCATACGTAAACTTCAAAATTCACCAGCTGAAAATTTCAAGTTCTGGTAAAGTTATAAGGTACTCGAAGAATGCCTTGTAAGTGATACTCGAAGAAATATATTTTAAAACAAGATTTATCAATTTATATGATATTTTTTATGCGAGTCTCCTAGATTCTTTTGCGTGTAAGACATTTTATTTCCATTCCAAGGCTAAGAAGGAAGAATCGAGATTTATTCCTATATGACAAAGTAAATTGATCTCTTCAACTGAATTCATGTAATCTTTGATAATAATATTTTACTTGTAAAAAATTGTTTCATGAATAATAATATTTTACTCGTAAATAATTGTTTCATGAATACCAAAAGAAGTAGATCCATCACAAACAGATAACTAAGACTTCCAAACCTAGCTAAGAACTGCTTCCAGTATGTGATGAATGAATCTCGAATTGGAATACATTATTTTTGTCATGAAAGTCATAAATAAAGTCAAATAGATAATATTTTACAATACAGCATAAATATAATAACTAAAATTCCTCGAATTCATGAATCTCTGTGAATATTATAATAATGTAAATTATAACTCAATATAATATTTAAACACTTTCATGTTTTTTGTTTGTTTGTCAATGGCTCAACAGCCTATTTGGGCTTAGGCCTATAGCTGATTGCCAGTTCACATCCACTTGACTGAATCATGAGGTGAATGATCGTGTAATAACAGAAACGATGTAACGTGTGGTTAGCACATTGACATCTCAACCATAAGCTGGTCTTCGCAACCCAGTAATGATGGGAACAAAGCACAGCTGGGTTACATTGTGTTAAGCAGCTATATAGTGCAATGCAACAATTTAATATGCCTCCAAATATGGGGAGTGACTGACTAGCCTTACTAACGATTAGCCAGGCTCCCAATGGAGGGCAAAAAAGTAGGTAGCAAAAACACATATCCTCTCAAAAATTCTCCAAAAAGAATTCGTCACCCAGTCCCTACCCCCAAACCCTATTGAAAACGCTGGTGTGAAACTAAAATTTGTACCAAAGAAAAATCAAAAAAAAATTTTATAAGCTTTCAGTAAGAAATGTTTTGATATAGCCTAAATAAGAAACCCGTCCCTCTGCAATATACATTTATACATACAATATAATAATTATATTAACAGCCAACTAACAAAAATGAAAACTCTGTTCTGGAAGCCATTGTCATTGAAGAAAAAATTGGAAGAATTACGGGGGCAAGACGCTCAATCTACTTAAAATCACGAATTAGAAATATGCTAGCTTTCCAGGAATCATACTCTCAGTGTTTGAGCTAACAAGTTTTTTATGAACTTTCTGATTATTGAGCGCCCTCGCCCTCCCCAAGAATTGCTGATTTTTTTCTTCAATGTCAATGGCTTCCAGAACAGAGATTTTCATTGACTGAGTTAACAAGCAGGCCAATGTGTAATAACAATGAAATGTGTTACGGTTTCAGTTTCTTATTGGTATGTCAAACATTTCTGCCTGGCTATAGTACGATTTTTCTTTGATTACCGCAATTACAGTTCCACCTCGGCATTTTCAGGGTCGAAATGAGGATGATGTTTTCAGGTCTTTGGAGGGCCTGAGGAAGGATATCGATTTTTTTTAGTCACCTTCTTGTTGTAGAATTGTAACACTGCAAACACAATGGATGGGGAGAGAGTTAATTTTTTAAACAGTGAAATGCTATGTTATTTGATGAATATTTTATCCTCCTATTTGGGTGCTACAAAAGATTCTGTATAAGTGAGCCAGACATGGTTAATACTGAATGAACAAAGAAGACGTTGTGACTGTGTCTGTTGCATCACACTTATATCATTTACTATCGAACTTTAACGACATATCATTGTAACATTAATTCATGTATAGGCAGTTATCCACAAAGTTTGTTAATAAGATTGAGATTT
The DNA here is from genome assembly GCA_017141395.1 of Laodelphax striatellus. Lineage (NCBI taxonomy): Eukaryota > Metazoa > Arthropoda > Insecta > Hemiptera > Delphacidae > Laodelphax > Laodelphax striatellus. The sequence continues at coordinate 40,198,854 of CM029532.1, read as the reverse complement.
TGAATTTAGATTGAAATTTAACCCATTACGATAGGTCTGTAATACTTTTGATGAAAAAAAATATTTTGTAATCGAAAATGATATCCTTGTGGTGCCAACACCATTAATATACATTCAGAACAAAAAATTCTCCAAATTTTCTATTAATGATTCTAAAATGAACGATTCAATTTTTCTATTTCCTGTCAGAGTTTTATTTCTCTTTTTAATTGCTGAAATTGTTGAATTGACGCGACATTTACATTCTTTAAAACTTCAAATTCAAATATTGCAACTTTAACCTTGGTATTATTCGGGCAGGCTACAGAGCTTAATCGGACATTGAATGATTTTTAAATTTTAAATGTGAATAGACTTCTGCTAATCTACTTGAAGGCCTATATCTTGAAACTATTAAGGCCCTCAATGACCAATTAATTCTCAAATTGTAGGTATTTTAATATACTACTTTAAGAAATATGTTGGATATCATATATATGATGATACTTCACAGTCAAAATTCAAAAAACAAATGAAAATTACGATAATTCAATGAACTTTGAGCTGTATTTCGCAAACAGTTGAGCCTACAATAACAAATTTGGTCTCAAATTGTAGGTAATTGAATCAGCTTCCAAAAACTATGTGAATGTTCTATATGGAAGAATGATTCTTCAAGGGTCATAATTGAAGAAATGTGAAAAATTGGAAAAATTCAACAATTTGATAAACTTTGAAGACACCATCTCTCGCAAACTATTGGGTCTACAATAATCTATTTAGTCTCCAAATTGTAGATTCTTAAATTATCTTTTCCGAAATTTTGCTGAAAGTCACGTTCGAAAAAGTGATGCTTCACGGTCTGGAAATTGACCAAATGTAAAACAAGTGAAAAATTACGATAATTTGATGAACTTTGAAACTGTATTTCGCAAACGGTTGGGCCTACAATAACTGATTGGTATCAGTGTAGGTATTCGTTACTTTCAACCTATGTTGAATGTCCTATATGAAAAAAGTGATTCTTCAGGGTCAAAATTGCGAAATTGAAAAAAGATGAAATTCGTTAATTTTATGAACTTTGAAAACTGTATCTCGCAAACGGTTGGGCCTACAGTAATAATTTGGTCTCAAATTGAAGGTAATTTGATATACTTTAGAAATATGCTGTGTCCTCGCAGAAAACAGATTCTTCAGGGTGAAAAATTGGCCAAACGTAAAAAAAAGTGCAAAAAATTCCGCCATTTTGTACGATTTTGGAGAGATAGACCGGTAGTTTGCTAGGTCTAAATCTTGGATTTAGCATCCCGAACTACCATAAACATTAGGTACTAAAAAAAACCAACTATCCCATTTCATACAAAATTGAACCCTATTTTTGATGACAATTTTACTGGGCTATTATTGAAAAAGGTCAATTTGTGGTGGCAACAGTGTAGGCAGTAGTTTTTAAAACCGCTAGGATCGCGACATTTACATCAGGGCCACCTAGAGACATGGTCTAGCTAGACACTGAATTTAAACATGCAGCTGACGTCATCATCGTGTCCATAACAACTCATATTTCACAACTCATCCCTGCATTAAAATTGGAATTCGTGTTTGGTTTTCCCGTCTCGAGTTTATTTCAACTGCACAATTACCTTTTGGTGGTAAGTAAGGTCTGTTTATTTATTTTAAATAATAAAAATTTAAATAATTATTCAAACTTGGTTGTGATCGGTGGCTGTTTATGAACAGTATGGTGGTGGTAGGCCTCTTAGCCGTGACGTCACATTTCAGAGTGTCTAGGCCATGTTCTGGGTGGCCCTGTTTACATTCGATAAAGCTTCAAATTCTAACTTCAAATTGCAACTTTAATTTTATTCGGACAAATTTCTAGAACTTAATCAGGCATTAAATGATTTGAAATTTTAAGTAAATAGTTTAAAACATGTCTTCAATCGCTTTTGTTGATCCGGAAATCTCAACCATTACAGATTTTCACATCAAGTGCTCAAAGTTGAAAAAAATTGAAAAATCCCAAATTAGTAAAATAAAATACCCGTATATAGTATCTTTGCAAATTTATATATAGAAAGTTCGTTCTGATCTTAAATAAAGCGCTTTTAAAATCTAAGAAAATAATGTCATTACAACATTTTAAAATTTTCACTACCGCGTAAATTGAGATGGCGGCATGCAGAACATCAAAGGGAAGTTCGTTACAGAATATATAGTAGTCCCGGTCTTTCATTCTATTATCACGGGGGGACAGGTGGTGGAACGACCGTTCCATAGATAGTAGCAAAATTCAAGTTTGTCATTCATTTCAATACTTCTTGATGTTTTTCTAATGAAAACAAAAAATCCTTATTTATTTTCAGTTGAACTCTGTGCAATGGGAATGTATTAGTGATAACGCCAAAGATCTCGTGAAAAGAATGCTCACTCTAGATTAACCATAGGATAACTATACAAGAAGTACTTAGTCATAAGTAGCTGCCGGTGAGTAGTTAATGTCTTTATTTCTAATTTCCATGAACTTGATAATATTATTATTGAACTTGATAAGCATTCATTCCATTACTGTAAATTATTCTAATTATTACGAATCTAATATGAGAGTATTACAAAATATTTTGTAATAATAAAATAACAAAACATAACAATACAAGTAGAGAGCTTTCGAAAGTGTCTTTTTAATCGGCACCATGTCATCGGTGGGGAGACCCTTACGGGTAGGTTCCACCTCGCCAAATTGCACAATTTTCTGTGTCGGGTGACCCATCCAAGAGATTTGTCTAATAAAGTGTCTAATAAACTAGTAGTCTATCAACTTAGTGATCTCTGTCCCTAATGTGCTTCGGCCCATTATGGTGTGACTGATTAATCAACCACTTACTTACTTTTCCTGTTATAATCCTATTTCAACTGTCCATATAGTATCTATTATCTACCTGTTAAAATGTCTTCAATCTTCTCCAGTTTTACAGAGTGGGGCAGAGGAACTTGCTTATTTGAGTTTGTAGTTCTAAAACAATGGATGCCGCAATGAGGGTAGGAGTAATGCATCTGAGAGAGCGTATTAAAAAGTGTTTATACTACATGAAGTACTGAAATTTCATCCCTATAAATTGGTAGTGGTACAGGATTCCAGTCATCCTGTTCTTCTGCTCAAGAAAATGCATGTGAGGCGCTATGGCGCCACTGAACATTCCTCTAGTTTTGTTCCATCTTTCGGGATGTATTGATAAGCAGAACATGCATTATTGGAGCCCAAAGAACCCCAGACAGCTTCATCAACATCAACACCCTTTACACTCGAAAAGTGTTACTGTTAAGATGTTATAGTTGATATGCGATACCGCGAGTTGGAATAATGGGTCCATGTCTTTTTTGAAGAAATGAACCAGTCGCTGTGACTTCAGACCAATTTTTGAATATTTTTAAAGAATTTTTCTTGCCAGCACTTGAAGAAATGGGTGTGAGAGAAGTGTGGTTTGAGCAGGACGTGGTTGGTGTGGTTGGATTCACCTGATTTAACTCCCTGCGTGTTTACTCCAGGACTCCTTTAACTCCAGGACTTCTTCCTGTGGAGTTATTATAGGTCTACAGCGATTGCCCAAGAAACTTAGAGGAATTGAAAAGAATATTCGTTGCGGAATGTTCAGTATTGCCTCACGTGCATTTTATTTAGCAGAAAAATCACGATGGCTGAAATCCTCTATCACTTTTAATTTGTAGAAATAGAATTTAGTTCTCCATGAAGAATATAAACTTCAAATTACGCTCTTTCAGATGGCATCACTCCCACCCTCATAACGGCAGTCAATTCATCAGTACAACCGGCTGAAATAAGCAAATTCCTCTGTCTCACACTGCAATTTCCAAGACGTCATCCATAGAGATTCCAAGTGACGTCATATGATTCCTGTGTCTTCTTTGTTGTCAAAAATAATGTTGAGTTAGTTTTAAAAAGGAAAGCTCTCCAATTTGCTGGAAGGTCCTTTATGAAAAAAGGTCCTCTTTGCAAGAGACCTTTATCTTTATGTACCTTTTATCATTTCATTCTACAATTTTATTCAAGAACTGAAAATGCATTTGACTAAGATTTGCTATTCAAGAAAAGTTCGTTGAGGTTTGTGGGTCTCAAAGTTGATAGATCCGTCACTTTAATTCCAATTATTTGCAGAAAACAAATGAAATCAATGCTTCTGCTCTGACCACTTATTATCAAACAATTTTTTTGCCTTATTTGAAATAGACTCTGTCCTTCATCTTTCAATTATTCCTTTGAATAAGAATACTTTCATTACCAATCAATTTGTTTTCTTACATTGCATATATATTCTTCCTAATTCAGTTGGAAAGAAATTCTCATAAAAATTCTTCCCAATCAAATTGGAAAGACTCATTCTATTTCATCTCATTTATCTCATGGCTGCTCCTGCTCATATTAAAAAAATAATATTTTAAGTTTATAAATTTATCTGAAAAATTAATATTGATTAAATGATCGTTTATTTAGAGAGTTTAGTTTAGAGAGTTGGCAAACTTTTCAGTAATATGCGCTTTCCCATTTCAAATAACAGAATATAGACTTCAATATTTGACTTCTATAGTTGTCTCAGTATAGCTTTCAAGAAGACATTCACTTGAAAATGTATTGACACGATAGATCTATTCTCACTGCCCTGGTACCAATGCTTTGTGTCAATCATTCAGTTTGAAATTCACAAATGTAGTTTCGCTTATCATTATGTACCATGAAACAAGGTATTTGTATTATTTTTTTAATTTGGGTAAAGAACAGTTTGGATTATACCCTATTGTGCTTTTCCTATCGTACTTCTTGTACTTTGTCTTTATCTGATGAATAGATTCTTACAATAAACTGATTTTTCCCTAATAACAACGTTAGTATTAAAGCTCTGGTTGTGGTATGTAATGTGAGGCATAGAAAAGTATTAATGTTTTAGTTGGTAGCTCTTTTTCATAATTTATTGCTACAGCAAGAACGTATTTTTTCTTTTGAACAACGAAAAGAGTCTTACCATTTAACCATATGAGCTAGCCTTTTCCAATTTAAAATATATTGCTTTAGTATTGTATCTTAAGACTAGGGTATGTATGTATTCCTTAACGTATGTTTTTATATAGTTTGATTTTGTTTCCCCATATAGGTTCACCTTGAGCTATCTTTGTTCACGTGCATTTCTTTGTTGGAAGTTATGTTTGTTGATTGCTCCGTTTGTTCTTTGATGAATATAATAAAAGAAATTAAAAAAATGCCTCTGTACATCTGTGGAACCTGTTTCATAAAAATTCAGGAGTCCTGTAAAACGGAAACAGCTGCTGATTGCAAGATGCCTCAATAATTTGGACGGCCTTATGTTTCTATATAAAGAGGATGTCCAATTTGTGGACATCTTAATCAGCTGTTCTTGTTTCACAAAACTCTCAACTAGAAGACTATTCAGTAGAACATGCCAGATTGTTGATTTCTCAGCTACAAATTATAATATATACTCACATGGAACATTTTAATTATTGACTTGGAAATATGTCGGCTCTTCTACGGTACTATAATTTTTTAGATTTTTTCGTATCATATTGAATTCATCTTGTTGACAGGATCGTGATAAAGGCGTATCATCAAAAGTGCATTTGATCGACACTGTAGAAGAGATGAAGAAGTACAAACGCGAGGAGACGATTAAAGGGGAGCGGGTGATGGCAGCTGTGGGTTTCTTCCAAGTGGTGCACTGATCTTGGCACTGATGCTGAAAACTTTTCAGACTGTATGATGACGAGGTTTCCTCTGCAGGTCAGTCAGCAGTTATTAGCTAACAGCATAGCCTCCTCTAATACATATTCTCCTCTAATATCTGTATTAGAGGGGCGAAGCTAACAGTCAACTATACTACAATTACAGTATATTATTATCATAGTAGTCTTCTACAATCAACAGACAATATTTACATACAATTGTTAGGGTGATAGTCAGTTAGCAAACTCTAATCAAGTATTATAGTATATAAGTATAATAGTTAGCAAACTATCGTATTACTCCACCTAATGAAGTAATCGCTACGTTATCTGCTTTGAACAGATTGTAGTAAAAGTTATTCTCCCAAAGGATTATATGAATCCTTTTTGAGCCATTTTGGAAGGAAACAGTTTAGCTACTGAATCCTATTGATCTGAAAACCGATTGATCTCACTGTATCAGTTGATGAAGAGTATTTCCTTTCTTCTTGGTTTGAGAAAGGAAAGCAAACTGATCTGTGAATTCTTTCAAAATAATGTATGTATTTTTTTTGAGTATATATATTATATTTCAATTTAAATGAGTGGAGTTCTACACTCTTTTGAATGATGAATTCCATTAAATTCCGTTAAATTTGAAAATAGTTATTTGATACACATCTTGAAGATATACACTAAACCGTAGGACCCCGCACTGCAAATGGGTAGTTAGGTGGGAGTTGGATGGTT